>JXSR01S004780.1:304532-318250 GCA_000969725.1 Ophiothrix spiculata
ATAAAACAATTCTGTAAAAAGCTTACTGGAGACTTGCGTAAAATTACAATTAATCGTTCATATGTGAGAGCCAGCGAAATATTTAGTACTTCTAAGATACTGGCTCGAAACTTTAGTCCACAACCATATTACCCGATGCAGAATTTACAGTCATATATACAAAGGTCGAACAAATATATGCTTACGAGATAAAATTTGGGTCAAATTAATATGAATGCATGCGTGTTGATTTTTGTGGCTTTACAGTCTGAATATTAGCTGATCAAGTTAGCATTTTTTGTATAAAAAAAAAGAAAAATAGCATATCGCATTGCATTTCCAAAAAAATTAAAAAGCGCATATCGCATTGTACTTTTCGAGCATGTTACCAGAAACAACCTTTTTTTTTTGGCCTGAACTTGATATTTTTGCTTCTGCTTAAGGATATTAATACTCCTATCATGGCAGTGGCACTTGGCTTTGGTTTTGTGCAAGTTGCAAAACATTTTGTTGATTTCAAATCCTTTATAATTCAGATATTTCATGACCTGAATTCAAGTTAAAAATTGGTATTCCGACTTTATTGAATACATGAGATGGCTTTCCAGTGGTGTAAGATCATGCCTCAATAGGATCCTTGAGCTGACCCCTATACTTTGATCAACACTAAGTAGGCGAGAATTATGAGGCTTTTCTTCATCCGCAAGTAAACATAACGCCACTTACACGCATGCCGTAGATACAGACGCGCAAGTCACATGTACAACCCGCGTTGCGTCTCCTGAAGTTGCGCTGACTTCACCTAGCGCACGCTTATCTGTATCAATTCACGGTGTGAAGAGGCACGCCTATTTGGTGTTGATCAAAGTATAAACTCGGTAGTTAGGTGAGAAGGCTGTGCATGCCATTTCTAGAATCACATAAAGCCTATATGCAGGTAGTTTTACAAGAGGCCACAATCATTCCTGACAATTTTAAGAGGTTGCAGTAGCTGCCTGATTAAGTATTGTTTTCCGACATGCACTACTTCTAAATGTTGTCTGCACATAAATGTATTTTGATGTCGAAAAATTCTTAATTGTCAACAGTTGATTACGTATTTCACATAAGGCCCCCCCCCCAAAAAAAAAAGAACTCTGTCTCAGGTTCCTTAGGCCCATAACCCTAAGCACTACGCGTTGGTTTTTTTATTACGTTTTTAGGTCACTATTGAAGCGGCCAATTTTTTTCTTTTTTTTTTCTCTCGACGTAAGAAAAAATTAAAAAAGCGAAAAATCTTCTGAAAACCTAAAAAAAAGTTGAGACAGAGTTCTTTTTTTCTTTGGCCTAATTGCACAATAAAAGGGCCTATGTCATGTGTTAATATTCCCTGCAATTGTTGTGTTTCTTTCAGCATTGTACCTGGCATCATATGAGAGTGAAACACCTGAAACCAACTTTGAAAAGGACCAATATAAGATACTCAAGTAAGTCATCGTTTCCAATATTTTATTGCTTCATTTGATTTCCATATTTTATTTTATTGCTTCATTTGATTTCCATATTTATTAAGGTTTCTGTCGAGACTGTTTTTTCATGTCGAAATGTCGCAATAATTTGTTGTCGACGTCGACATAAAGTTGATATCAAAGGTTGTTTTTGCGGGGAAATACGAAATTGTTTTGATAAACTTAATGACCTGTTTTTGACGTAGACTTGCATATAATGTACTGGTTCTTTCTGCGTACGACAATATGGATGATATACAATTGATATTTTGTAACTTTTTTTGCTGTGAACCATCGTAAAAACTGTAAAAGCGGTTGTAAATGAGGAACAACTAATAAGCATTAAATAATTAATGCATCACTTTAAAGCACTACTGCTAATAAACAGCCATAAATTGACAATTTAACAAAGTTTTTATAAAATTTTACTTGTCCAGTTTTGTCTACAAATGAGATTTTATGTCGACATGTGCTTTACATTAATGTCAACATAAGGCATGTCGACAGAAACCTTAATATTTATTGCCTGGTTTCCTCTACATAGAGAACTCTGCTATACATGATTTCGTCAATTAGGTATTCATTACTGAACTATTATTCAAAAGTGTTATCTAACATTTTGAGTTGAAGATTTTAATTTAATGTCTTGAAGTCCAATTTCCCTGCAAAGTCCATGTGTAGAAAGGTCATGAATATTAGGAGGCCGTAAGGCCTAAAAAAGTGTTGACTTGCCCTTTGCGACCTACCCAAAATTTGCAAAATTTAGGGTCGCTTTTTTTTTTTTTTGTGAACTTTTGCCTAACTCAACAGTGCACATATCATGATATTTGGGTTGAATTTACAACAATATTCACATAATGTTATATATTTGCATGGAACAAGCATATATCTTGAATAATTAAAGCACAAAACGATGATAATATTTATATTAACTATTTTGTTCAGTTTTTTGGTGTTCATTTTCAAGAAAATTTAAATTTATAAAAAGATCCGACCGACCGACCATCAATTTCACCGTTGAAGGGCAAGTCAACAACCTTTTTTCAGGCCTAAGTCTTTACAAAAGTTTGTTACTAAATTTATAAATTATTGCCAAATTATTGTCAGTAAAAAAAAAGGAAAAAAAAGGCAAGTTCCAGAAAAAATTCACAGAAATATTTCAAGTACACTTGTATTGACCGAGTTGGATTTTCCGAAAACTGGTATGTTGCTTCAGTGTAATTTACACCTGTTTTTCTCTTCTTTTTTCCTTTTCTTCAGGATGCAATGTTCAGCGAATACCAAATAGTCCTGACTACATGCAACTCTTGGGTAGACTCGTCTACAACTCTTGTGTAATCTTTAAGTGACATCGGGATCTTGTGTGCAATCTATAGAGAAAACTTATCTATAATAGTCTGCCGATTATTGGCGGAGATAGTCTGCCGATTATTGGCGGAGATAATGTGCAAATGTTTGGTACTAATGTGCCACTTATGGACACTGCCAAAACTGGGACACAATACTTATTATGAAGTGATACAAAGACGATATTTGACAAGCAGTTTGTTTCAGTCAAACTAGAGGATTTGAACTGTGAACCTTCGTAACAACAGCAGGAGGTCCAATCTGTTGATGAACTATGTGTACCACAGTATTCTTGTGAATCTTACAAGATTTTGTCTTCTGAAATTTTCAAAGAGTCTTGACTGATGGTCATTTTTATAGGAAATTCTTGATATCGTCTTGACAATTTCTGTGGTGGAAATTTTTGTTATGGAAAATCTTCAATGGAAATTTCCATGCTGTATTGGTGTTATCCCATCACATCTTTCATATTGCTAATATGATGAATATTCAGTGAGGACGCAGCTTTAAAACAGTAATTATTGATCGATTGATAACTATTTGAATGCCACAAATAATGTATTCAATTACATTTTTAGTTTGTAACGTAAGATTTTGTTATGTGATTTAGAATTGCCACCTTCATTTTGATTCAACTTGATTTGTGTGGTAGTGATTTCAGGAAGATATGATTTTTTGACACTAATTTAAGCTATACATCATAAGCTTTGAAGTACATAAGTGACCTCTTGAACACACCTGTTTGAGCATCAAGTGTTACCCTTGCAGCTAACGTTAAGTTTGATTAACGTCGAGGCAATGTGACCTTAAAACTTTGTTGGTTCATTTGATCGTTGCCGATGCACATCGTATCGATGTTGTGCACACTGGAACCACATACCCTAGAAAAACAGTATATGGCACATTTTTCCAGTTTCTTGTTTGCTTCATGACAATTTTGCTGAGAAATTGTGATAACTTATCACTTCTGGTGTAAGACAAATGCAACATATAAGTTTGTTTGTGGTAAAGGCATTATTTTGAAGCAGAACATGATATGTCATAAACTGTGTTATTACAATATTGTCAGGCAGCATTGATGTGCACATGCTGCGTAATTGACTGCGTAGTTAAGCTGCATAATTGACTGCATAGTTCAGCTGCATAATTGACTGCGTAGTTCAGTTGGTACTTCAAAGTTAATGGGTTATAGATGCATTATATGCATGGCTGTGCTTTATATCTAGCATTGATGTCAACTCATACAATACCAATCGGTGCTAAATCTTGTTGGAACAGTATGGTTGCATTCAATGTGTCAATTTTCGATTCATTTTGCATTCAGAGTTCTTTGATTCTCATAGTTGGTCATAAAGTCATTAATTTCCGGCAATTCATAGACATCTGAATAGAAGGAGAGTGCAGTAAACCAACATGGCATGTGTAGTGCGCATGGCTTGTCTTTTCACACAAACACCAAGTAAGAAACGGCCAACCAACATGCGTTCCGTACCGACGCATTTTTTATGCGAAATGTCACACACTTGTGCTATATGCACTGTGATGATTTGTATTGTCAGAAAATTCATGATCTTGATAATACCTTCAATTTTAAAATTTCCTTTTGATGCCCGGCTCACTTGTTTCATTAGGTAAAAGTAAAGCTTCAATAGCCTAAAACACAAAATGTATTAGACAATGTAAACAAACATTCAGAGTTCAGGGCCCAATTGCTTGTAAATGCAATCCCCAACTGGTGTTTTTGTTTACATTGTCTAAGAAATTATTGTTTGGCCTGTAGTGATGCCATCATAGAACTCTGAATGCTATGTGACATGCGACTGATTTTGATATTAAGCTTGCATTGTTGCCCATTATAGCTATACCACATCCAAATCGTTTTTTGTGTTAAAGTAACTGTTAAGTTACAATTTGTTTGTATTGTACAATTGTGTGTCAAATTATCCTAAACTTAGGGATCACTTCAAAACTCAACCGCCCGGTGTCAGCCGCCGTTTAAGTTTTGAAGCTGCCCCTTACCCGAATCAGATCTTGCCTATCAACTTATGGTTGTACTGGCAGTAACTCATAATGTTTTTAATCTTGGGGGTAAATTATCCCCAATTACAATTGATTGTACATGATGCAAATGACTAAATTATGCTCAATTTACATCAAATTGAATTGAAATTAATTAACACAATTTTTGGTATTTCAATTGCAAAAATTTCACACAAGTTTGGAAGTGAAATCAAAATTGGAATGGAATCTGGAAAATAAGTTATTTTTGCCAAAGATATTGTAGATATTTATATTGTAAATTTGACCTGCCACTTTCTAGAAATTGAGAAATGGATTTATAAAAAACAAATGCAGGAAATGTATGCCTGTGGGTTATTATTTGTTTTCAAAAGTATTACTTTTTATTGGTATGACCATGACAGAATAATGAATTTGCATATGGTTCTAACTGTATTTTTGAAATTATGTATGAACTGTAAAATGAGACTCAATATGAACAGGGGTAAAGGGCTATCAGTTCTTTCGATTCCACAATAAGCAGTGCTGAAAGAATTGAAAAGGCACTGCATGTCTATATCCTTTTTTTATCAAAGCCAGGGGTCACCAAATATGTTTTGAGCTATAAACCTATATTGATTCCTGGTTAGAATGTTTTCTGGTATTGAATTTATATCAAGTAACTTCAAAGTTAAGTTGTGGATGTACCAAAGGTTGTAACACGTTGAAACTGTTGGGAGAGAGAAACTGAGTCAATCACTTCATCTTTAGATGTGCTTTGGGCAAAACAAATGTTAGGTTGCCCTCCAGAGCTTATTTCAGAGAGGGTCAGTCGGTCGTTTTTTTGGTTTTTTTTAATACTCTTCCACGTACTGCTAGGTTGATCGGACGCTCCAGGCTTCACAACTTCCCCCGCGACATCCAAATCAAAACAATCAAATACTTCTTGTAGTAATTTGGGACATCTTAAACATTTTTAGAGTTGAATATCGAAAAAAGCGAAAAATATAACATTTTTTTTTGTAGTTTTCTGTAAGTTTTGCATATTTTTCTATAAAAAAAAGTTTGGGTCGGGCTGAAAAATAGGGTCGGTCGGTGGAGGGGAACCAAACATTTTTTTTTTTTGCCTTATTGACCAGTAGAATTTCGTTAACACAAAATCTGTTTCGGGAACACTTTATGACTCAATCTGTAGTTCTAGTCAGTTGCCATTTGTGAATAATTACAATAGCCCAGTACTGCTGGTTCCATCGCTCAACCCTCAGAAGAATTTTGAAGAGATCTTTTACGCCAAAACACTGATAATACAATATACAAATACAACATGATATCGAGGGAAGTAGTGAAAATTACTGATCCCGAGGTGTTGGATGCGAGTGACTACTTCCCGACGCGAAGCGAAGGGAAGTAGTCACTCGTATCCAACACCGAGGGATCAAGAATTTTCAATACTTCTCGAATAAACCATGTTGTATTTGTTTTACTAACCTCATAAATATTTTACTAAAATTTGATATTAACACATCAAAAAATCACCAAAAAATGTCCATTCTTCTCGATCACCGTATTTCCAACTGAGAAGTGATATGTATGATTACAGGGGGTGCGATAGTAGGGGTGCAATAGTTTCTCAATTTTTTCCCTGTGTGGGCTTTACACGCACTTGGGGGAAGTAGGCATAATGCTGTCATGCGCATCAGCTTTAACTGACCAATTGTATTTCGTGGTTTCCTAATAAATATTTATGAGGTATGGTAATAGCCGTTATTATCTAGTATAATCATTGAATGGTCTCACAATATTCTTAACATCAACTGTGATCTTTAATCGTTGGACCAAGTGATTGACAAGGTTTCACTGTTTTACAACAAAGGACCTGCTAGAATGAGCTCATTCATATCTCCTAACAAGAGGATGTCAAGTTAAGAATCTCTGTGGCATGCAAGTCTGAAAGGGTACCTACCTAAACCAACATTTGACCCATATGTGACCAGCCACCATGAACCGACTGTGAAGTTGGCATTTTTTATTTTGCCTAAACCAACAATTGACCCATATGTGACCAGCCACCATGAACCGACTGTGAAGTTGGCATTTTTTATTTTGAAGTACATCATAAGATACACACATAAGTTGTATTCTTTCTAAAACCAATTTGATGAGGGGCTGACTTTACTGGAGGTTTGTTGCGGATAGTCACAACTCGTCATGTGAGTGTAAGAAGTTCATATCTGCAATAACTGCCATTTTTAACAAATTTGGTTTACACACTGTATAATCTCCAGTCTTGGGTCAGTGGCTCTTGAAATGGTTCTTCAGGTGAAGAACCATTTCAAGAGCCACTGACATAAAAGACAGTTGAATTTTAAGAGATTATTCACATTCTTGTGACAAGGTGTTGAATAAATATAATTTAAGGCAGTCATTACAGATACAACTTTCTTGCACTCACATGTTGATTAATGTTGATTATGCCTTAATGATGACTTGAACATGAGATTCCTACACCCTTCTGTGTCTCCTCCAATGGATTCAATTTGAAATAGTTGCCAATTTTATTTTTTTTTAAATCAGGGAAAATGTGCTATGCTTTGTTGTTTTATTAAGTTCTTTTAAAGCAATAATTATAAAAATGTTTTTTGAACCCTAAAGATTAAAGGTTGTCCAAGATAATGTAATTGTTAGATTCATATTTTGCTTAAAATATATGGAGTGTAACTATATGGATTCCAGCCTGTAGTGATTTGCAAAGATGCAGAATTTGGCTCATTCTGTACAATCATGTACCGTCTTGAGCTCAAGCTGGCAGCATTTACAAATTTATATTTTGGACCAAATCAAAGTAAAAGATCTGAGTTAATTCATGATCTTGGTAATATTGTAATTGATAGCTGTCACCTGGGAAAGACAGTTACATATTAACATGGAAGTCTTATGGGTGAACAAAATTTCAAGAAAATATAGCAAAATTGATGGCGTAGAACTTTACTGCCTTGGATAAACTGTCAATATTGCCCCTATATTTGTAACTTAATTATCATCGCTGTTATATCATTTTTTGCATCTCAATATTTGACGAGGATCATAGGGACAAAACCAGTTAACCTGGATTTTAAAAGATAACCATACTGCCTGATGTATTAGTGTCACCAACCATGTGGCTCAAATTAGGGTTTTCTGGTTCATTCACTTTAGTCCTAGTCTCTCCTTTCTAAATCTATGGCAGGACCTCACGACTTAAGCTGAATTCAAACTCGACTCAAACGCATTCGTGAATTTTAAGCAGTTCCGATAGATCAATATCAAGACGCAACACCACTTTTGGTAACGAAAGCCGAGTTGAGAAAAGCTGAACTTTCGTTGCGTTTTCATGTCGTCTGCTGCTGCAATCTATTTGCATTTTTGAATTCAATTGCAGCTAGTTTGTGGTAAATATTATCAGAATTGCGTTAGAGAATGATTACAGCTTTACACCATACCGATTTGAATCGCAAAAACTTGTTGCGGTCTGAAACAAGTCACATGTTGAGATTCAAGATCTACATATAACGTACAGCTACAGTTTTATTGCGTTAAATTGAAAGATTTATAATGTTAGTGTCAAATACAAGTCGAGTAGGTGTTAACTCCCTTAGTAGTTTATAGACTAGCAAAGATAGAATAGTACACCCCTTTTGTTACTTCAATTCAGGTTGGAAGTGTCAGTATTTTTGAACAATCCAGGCTGATATTATGGTTACACATGTAAGCTTACACATGTTTCATAAGATATCTAAACGTGTAGCCCCTTTCCAGTTAGGGGTGAGAAACTGAAAGGTGCTATCAATTTTTTTTTTTTTTTCGTTGAGAAAATGCAGGGTTTATCAGCAATTGAATTCAGGTTTTTGAATAATATTTTGGTGGGTGTTGAAAAATAGGCACCAAGATTTCAAAATGACCAAAAGTTAAGAACTTTACTTTTCGCAAATTCTGTTGTCAACTTCATTTTCAGTTGACGTTCTTGGACATTTGTGAACAACAGCTAATTTGGAACTTAGAAACCATACTGCATCCCAGAAAGTTTTGTTGCGATGGTTCTCAAAACGTTATTGTTTATTGATATAGGAAAGGAAAGCATGTGCAAGTGTTGCCATTGTCAACTGAAACATGTGGGCAAAATCAATCATACTTTCCTTTCTGAATAAAACCAATTCTAGTCATTTTTAGTTTCACTTTTGTGACACAATTTCAATAACCATTTAATGCTATAGAGACTGTGATGAGCACTTGAGAGAGGCGTTAATAAAGTGTAGCATTATGGTACAACAACTAGTTTTTTCAGAAGGGTTACTTTTTTTAACTTTTCAAAATGGCTGAACTAATTGGTATAGCACAAAACAAATACAAAAAAATACATATGATAGGTCAAATATTGATTTTACTGTACAGAAGAGATTTTATTTTGTATTTGTCACCAAAACTACTTTATTATTAATTATTCAGAGAAATGTGTATATTTGGACAGACAGTGCCATTTATGGCTCGTTCTTTGTGTTTTTGTGTTTTGTGCTTTTGTTTTCAACAGTGATCAGTAACCCAGTATTAAAGGTTGACTATTATGTGTGAAATATTGGTGAAGGTATTACAGTTTATTATTTTTGTCTAAATGTAACCAAGTACTTTGCAAAATGAAAAAAAACCTGATCATCTTTGTGGTTACATTGCCAATGTTTTACACATAATAATACAAAATGTACACTGAAGCAGCAGCAGCAGCAGCAATGCCGTTTTGAAATGGTTCCTCTAATGGTGCGTTCAGAGTGCAGAGATCGCAACATCGCTCGATATGCAGTCTAAACACGTGCCATGAAAAGTGCACTTTGCTGGACTCTGAATGCACCATTACTGCCAAGTGCCAACAGTACTGCTTCGATGGAATACCATTGCATTGGAACTCATATTAAAAAAAGGGTAGTACTGACATCCCGAGTACATAATGTATGTCGCTGGGGCAAAAAGATGCATTTGTCGACTCGACCATGTTGCTCATTGTAGCATATCGGATGTATACTTCTAGATATGCTACAATGAGCAATATGTGAGAGCTGACAATTGCATCCTTTTGTTGCAGCGGAACACAATACTGTAAACGGGGTTAATTTCGCGATTCAATATCTAAACGCGAATTTAACACCCCACGAATACATTCATTTTATGTGTGGGTCTATGTAAAGCTGAATTCATACTCGACGCAAACGCAAATGCACATGCACGACGCACCGAGCATGTGCAGTCAACAATTTGAGGAGTTCTGATCAGTTTTGAGTGTGAATTCATTTGCGGTGCCGTTTGCCGTGAAAATTATCGGAAACGCAACGCATTGCGTTTCGAGTATGAATTCAGCTTTATGAAGCTTTTAAAACGCTAATTTAACATGCGCGAAAAGGTCTTGAATTCTGCTTGTGAAAATGTTCCCGTTTACAGTAGTTTGTGGATTCCTGAACGCATGCCTGCAGCTTCTGTGCAATGGTTTTGGATGCGAACATTTATTTTCAAGGTTGTGGTGAAGATTCTTGAGAACATGTTCAGGAATTAAATACAATAGGTACATTGTAGAAGCTCAGCTTATACAATTGTTACTGGGTTAACTGTAAAACATTTATGCACGTCATGTTTGTGTTGTATAATTGTAAATAAAATATACAAATGAAATTGAAAACAGACACTATGCTTTCTTGTGTTTACATTTCAGTGAAATTTTGTACAAATTATGCGATTCAAAGAAGCTAGTTATAGCTTGGTCACAATAATCGTACGAACAGCTTACGAGCAGTGTTTAGTCCATCTAATAGGACCACGCGACGCCCTCGCTCCTTTAAAACGGACTAAACACTATTCATAAGCTGTTCGTACGATTATTGTGACCAAGCTCTTACCAAAGCCACAAGAATTGGTCATGCCGATATGGAGGAGATGTAATATAAAATACTTCCTTTGCAGTTCAATGTGGGTTTATTCCAGAAGAGTAAAATGTACAGCAGAACATTTGGTACCATTAGATGGGTAATTTAATCTTTCAAATGCAAACATTTCCAAGTTAATTGAACAAGTATTAAGTGATTTATTCAAAACGTGAGGATAGTCTAAAGGGAGGTGGTGGTGGAGGAAGTGTACGACTCGTACGCAATATTGTGAAAAATTACCAATCTTAAAAACATTGTCACATCAAAAATTAAGTCTTAACTCTTTCACTCCGGCAAGCTGCTCACAGCGGCTCGCAAAAGCATGCATGATTTGCTGGAATTTCTACTTTGATGCAATTTTTCCAAATAGCTCTAAAAAAAGATACAAGCCCAGATTGGTCAGAAATTCGTCAGCAATCAGTTAAAACGAAAAGCTTTCTAGCGCCATCATTTTTTATGCAAAGAGAACAATCCTGGGGCACTCCAATTATCAAATATTACCATAAAGTTAGATGATGCATTCGGAGAAGTTGTAATTGCTTGGTTTTCGCGCAACTCATTTGTGTGTGTATTTTTCATTTATAAAGTTACACTTTTTCAGACTATTCATTACTTATGATCACAACGTTTTATTTATGTGAAATTACAAATGCTTACTGGTTACAATGATATCATGATCGGATTAATTTTCTAGGCGACTGGCTCTATATCATTCATGGCTCATGGCATCCATTTCAGACCTGAAACTTTCAGCTGATTTCAGCTCTTTTTTTACCACTTTTTCAGCTAATTATGTATTCAAACACGACACAGAGTAGTTCATCGCGATTTTAGCTCACTTTAAAGAAATAGGGTACTTTTTCAAACTCTATAGTGTTATAACAGTAACGGTAAATTCTCGATTTAGGTTGATGGGGGAAAAGGGTACATTTGGGCTTCAGAAACAATCACCCTTTAGGGTGCAACATTATATGTGGGGCCCCCCCCCCCCCCCCCCGGAATATTGATTACCTAGAACTCTCTGTGATGTTCCAAATTCTTCAGATCTTTGCAACAAAAAGTAAGTATCTTTACCAGGGGCTCTAAACTATTTCTTATAATGCACCACATGAGAAAAATATGAAAAGTGCCAAATGCTTTTTATCAGTGTATATTTTTTTTTTGAGTGTAAAGCACCAAATCAGACCTTGTCAAATTGCCCAATTTGGCACATGCACTGCTAGTTGAGCATAAATACCAATCAATACAACTGGTCACTCATAAAGGCATGTCCCTATTGACCCTGTCAAAATAATCTCCAATGTAGGTTACACACCTTCAATTCAGGGGTGACATTTTTGGGTATAAAAAATAGTATTTACATAAAATACAGAAATACTTTTCTACTTTTTTTCTATCATGAGCTTTTTAAAACATCTTTTTATCCAATACACATCATGAAAATACAGAGCTTGAATAGAAGATTTGCACGACGCGATACGCACCACATACTCAGATCGTTTTTGCCGCCGTGTTGTTTGGGTGGCATGGTTTGTGATGAAAGCAAAACATCAAAATCAGCTGGAACTGTTTTCACACCATATTATGACTTAAAATTTAAACTTGAATGTACATGCTAACATTCTTGTTATTTTCAGTGCTAATTTGGTAAATTTATGTTATAAAAATACAAACTTCCTGGGACTATTTGATAGTGGGCTGCTGATGGGCAAATGACATTGTGTGTGTGGTACAACGTCACATGCAAACCCTCTATTGCATAGCCCACGAGTCATTAAAGACGACAATTATTTCTATTTTTATTTCATCATTACATCATAAAGATTTATGTTTTAAAAGCATACCATGCATCTATAAAATTGGCTCACACATTCTAAGGACTGTGAATTAATACAATCCCCCCCCCCCCTCCACCCTCCCCAAAAAAGCACCATATTTTCAAATCGCAAAAGATCTTAAAATGCAAACATGTTCATATCATTACCTGCAATTGCAACTATGTGTCCATTATCACATGTATTTTGCCAACAGACATATTTGGTTTTTGACACAACATGCAGAGCATTTTCTGTTAGTAAGACCTTCCACAGACAATGTCCACCTTCATCAGCACAAAGCATCCTCATGTTTTGCCTTTCCTGTCCTCGGCTGCTTTACCACCGAGACAAGGTGGTGACTTTGAGACGGCTGGATTGTCCTCCCACTGGCTGGGTGTTTTGGCCTGGATATTATAAAGAAATAAAATTTCTGAAGAGTTATACAGAATCTAGCATTTTGAAAAGTTTATTTTTTTTGATAACTGTGTTTGACTACAAAAATTGTGCAGCACATTCAAGTCAAAAGTGCAAAGTCAAGTTGGGCAATCCAAAAATTCAGCATTGTGTTGATAAGAAAAAAATAAGTCACTTTCTATTTAAATTTAAAAAGAGCCATTTGCTAACAATTACAAAACAAAAATGAAGCAAATGAGAACAGTTAAAAAATAAATCCCAAAAATAAATTGGCATTCTACCGCTTGCAAGACCTCTCATTGACCTACATATCTACATCAGTGACAAGGGGCTACCTATTTAGTAAAAGAGTTTTAAGGGTTCAGGTAGCAAAATTAGGCTCTCTGGTATTTCAACCCGGGGGGGGGGGGTGTTCAAGTTTAGTTTTGGTAGGGGTGTGCCGCTGGGAAATTTGAAGTACCTACCATACATATACCAATTTTCAAGAAAAAGGGACCCATCCATATACCAAATTCCTCGAATTTTTAGTCAAAAGTTATGCAAAAATTGAAATTTTCTACAAAAATTTACCTCTAATTTGGCACAAATTTCTTGATTTTTGTTTGAAATTTAGAAAAAAATCCAAAATTTAAGAACATTTTGAAAAATAGACTCATCAAAATACCACATTTTGCAAAGAAAAAGGACCCATTGGTATACCAGACAGCCTGATTTTGCTACCAAAGTTTGCGGCA
>JXSR01S004781.1:44368-73810 GCA_000969725.1 Ophiothrix spiculata
AAAAGATGACTCCCTTAAATTCTGACTGCGGCTGAGGTACAGAAAATAAGATTGTTTGTTAACCAGGAAAGGAGTTGTTGCAAACCGTCTTCTTCTTGAGTTTTTCCCCATTGATTAAAAACGCAGAAACATATGATCAAACTCATTTAGTTGATATCTTTTACGTCCCATTTGGTCATTTTGATAAAAAGGGGAGTTCTGTCTAAGGTAGGGTGAGGTGGCGGTTATTGCAGCTCAGTGAATTTCATGTTTTTCGAGAACTATCAGAACGTTATAAATAGTTAACTTGTTGGATATGTTCTGCTATCATTCGCTTTATTTATTGCTAAATAGAAAATAAAGATCAAAACTAAGTACAATTTAAGTAGCCATTTTAGTTCAAAATCCAGATATTTTTTATTCAGAAGTACTTTATGGCGCCATAATCACGTAACACAGTTATTGGTTTTTAATGGTTAGGTCTCGTGGTAGGGAGGACCCATTTGTAGCAAAATCAAGTCCATAGGGAGTTCGGTTCGAAAATAATAGTGAGTTATAATAACATCCACCCTTTGCTAAACTGGTTACAAAAATGGCTTGGTTAGATGACTCTGGTAGAAATCGAGTACAATTCTAGTACAAATCGAGTACAATTCTAGTACAAATCGAGTACAATTCTAGTACAAGATCGGAATGGGCACATTTGGAACATTATTCGAGTACACTTTAAGTACAATTCTAGTACAAATTGTTTGTTTAAGGGTTAAACAAGTATTAAGATTTTGTTTATTCACTTACCAGACTCATCCTTGGATGGTAGCCTCCATGATATTTCTGCAGTCGTTTCATCTCGTCAATATCCATATTTTTGATTTTGACACGACTGCCTTTCCGAATACCATTGATTTCAGCACCTTCGTCCTTTGAATCTCCCGAACCGTCACTTATCAATGCGAGACATTCAGGATTGTATGTCCAACTAAGCCCACTATCAAGTTTTACACGAATATCTCCTGTAAAGTATTTTCGAACCACTTTCCCTGTTTGATTTGGACTCTGTTTGATAGTATGAAATATAACAAAAATATAATTAACAATGTTACACATTACAATACAAGATTAAATGTAAAAAAAAAATATTAATAACTTTAGAATGCCGTATGCCCTATAAAGACGTTAGGGACAAAACTGGGATCCGGTGGTCGCCGTCGGTTGTAATGGTCTAGATTTAGATTAAGATAAACATTGACAACCGCTGACCGCCAGCTGCCAACCGGCGGTTAAGTTTTGAAGCCGCTCCGTATCAAAATTTCAAAGTCACACAAAATTAAGAAACTAAATCAAACCATACATTGTATGTCGAGACAATTATTTAGGATGTACTGTTTTTTGCTATGTTGAAAAATAAAAAAAAGAAAATATCCATATATTACTTTTATAGAAATGGATTTTCGTAGCTTTGAAGAATTTGGGACATTTTTCGCTGTTCGAGATATTCGTAAAATTCTATGGGATTTTGCAGCAGAAGCATGCAATATCAATCAAAAATACCATCTTTACGAACACAAAGTTTTTATTTGATGCGTTGTCAGCCTGTACTTAGATCCTATGCAAATGAGGTTTTAATGAACAATTTAATTTTTGATCTGCCGATCAATATTTAAAAACTTGGTCGCGTTATTTTTTTTTCTTGACGTGACCTGTTGGATAGTTCGGACTCCGAACCTTTATAATCACAAGGGGTTAATGCAAATAAAAAATAGAGATAGGGATGAAAATATTTTTATTTCCAATAAAACGTGCTTTTGTTTGACTGTTAGGAATAAAAAAAAATCGTCATTTTATTACATTTTAAACAGAATTGTCATTTTTCAGCTTTTTTTTCAGCTTCTACTTACGCGCTGCTTGTTACCCACTTTTATGTGAATTGGCTAATACAAACTGCAAGTTTTGGTATCAGACTTCACATTCATGAAATTTGAAATATATATACTTATTGTAAGACTTTAAAATTAGTAAATAAAACGAGGGTAAATTCAGTACAATTAGACGTATGAAAAGGGCAAAATGTAGGTCATCACATCATCCCGATAATACAGCGAACATCGTAAACGACAAAGCACACATTTTGGAGGTCTGGGGCTATATCTAGGCAAATCTGACGTCATTTATACCACACACGTGTAGCAGCTCATGAGCTCGACTGATACTTGTGCATCCACTGTGCATATTATTTACGGGCTATTGGGAAATGATTTTATCATGTTTATCTAAAAAAATATTTTGTAAAAGTAGTTTATTTAAGGAATATCAATGGAAATAAAATACGATGGGGAAAAAAATACTTTGTTTTCAAAATGAAAAAAAAAGAAGGTGCCGACGGGATTTGAAACTGGAACCTCTCGCACCAAAAGCGAGTTGCAAAGCCACTAGCCTATGATCTGTGCTGACATGAAAAGGGTATTTTTACGGTATATGTTTATAATAGACAAGTGCCGCTTTTATGTTTTATTTGAACCAAGCGCCACATTCTGTTACGCTAGGCGTGTTTTACCAACGTTTGGTTTAAGATTCTATGCTACTTTGTCGAGTTTACAGGCTTTTTAAACTAGGGCATCCGAACTCATGAATATTCATACGCATGTCGAAAACTACCTTTCCTGTAAGTTTTCATGAATACAAGAATCAAATAAGCGACATTTCAGCGTGCTGAATTCTGGCTGTTGTTTCTCCTTGCTTTTGTCTTGTAGTTTACCGGAAGGTCATGCACAAGTATCTCAAATCTATATAATTATGTAAACACGTTGTTTTCGATTGTTTTTGATACCAACTGTACTAGAGTAAGGCTATCACCATAGAGTACCAGAGATGACACTTAGCCCAAAACATGGCTCCGTTTGTTTTTGTTTTTTTGTTCAGCATTGGCTTATCTTGGAGGGGGTCATGCCGGTACGTGCCCCCGGGGTCATCAAAGGGGCGCAAAAAAGGGGGAAAGAAAAAAAAAGAGGGAAGAAAAAAGAACGAAAGAAAAGAGGGAGGGTGAAAAAAGAAAGAAAAGAAAAGTAAGAAGGAAAGGGGAGAAGAAAAGAAAGAGGGAGGGGCGTAAAGGGAAAGAAAAGAGGGAGAAGATTGAAAGGGAAAAGAAGGAAGGAGGACGCAAAAAGGAAAAAAAAAGAAGGAAAGAGGAAAGAAAGGAAAGAGAAAACAAAGAGGGAAGGGGCGCAAAGGGAAAAAAGAAAGAGAGAGAAGAGGGAAGAGAAAAGAAAGAGAGAGGAGGCAAAAAAGGAAAAAAGAAGGAAAAAGGAAAGAAAGGAAAGAGAAAAGAAAGAGGGCGGGTCGCAAAAAGGAAAGAAAAAGAAAGAGGGAAAGAAGAGAAAGAAGGAGGATGCAAAAAAGAAAGAAAACATGAAAAGACAGAAGGACAGAACAAAGAGGGAGGGGCGCAAAAAGGGAAAAATAAAGGAAAGAGAACAGAAAAAGCGAGAGGCGCAAAAAGGAAGGATAAAGAAAGAAGGAAAAGAAGGGGGGTCGCACAAAAGGGAACTAAGAAAGAGGAAAGAATGGAAAGAGAAAAGACAGAAGGAGGGACGCAAAATGTTAAAAAAATAAAGAAAAAGGAAAGAGGAAACAAAAAAGATAGTGGGTGCAAAAACGAAAAAAAAAGGAAAGAAGGAGGTATGCAAAAAGGGTAAAAATAATTAAAATACGGTAAGACAGAAGAAAAAAAGGGCCGAAAAGCCGAAACCAAAAAAGGAAAAGAAAAGAAAGAGGGATAGAAAGGAAGGAGGGGTGCAAAAAGGAAAGAAAATGAAGAAAGAGGAAAGAAAGGAAAGAGAGAAAAAAAAGAGGGAGGGCTCAAAAAGGAAAGACAAAGAAAGAGGGAAAGAAGGGAAAGAAAGATGGCACAAAAAGGAAAAGAAAAAAGAAGAAGAAATGTTAGAAAGAGAGAAGAAGGGAAAAGAGAGGGCGCAAAAAAGGAAAGGTTGAAAAATGCGAGAAAAGACAGAAGTAAAGGTGAAAAGAAAAAAGAAAGAGGAAGAGAAAGAAGAGACTAAAAACAAAAGAAGAAAAGATAGGAAAAACAAGAAACAAAAAATAAAGTAAAAAGAAACAGGACAAAATAAATCAACCTGAGGAGAGGTACACCAACCAGTTTCATATACAAAATGATGCTCCCGAGAAGAAAACTTCAGGGGCGCCGAATTTTACTTCGAAAACATATTTAAATTTTCGGCAAACTTCAGGGGCGCCAATGTGACAGGGGAAAGGTAAATCAACCTGCAATCATAGGGACACAAATTACAATCTTTGTCAAAATTAGTTGAAGCATGAATTAGACAAAAATATATGCACCAAATG
This sequence comes from Ophiothrix spiculata, assembly GCA_000969725.1. Classification (NCBI taxonomy): domain Eukaryota; kingdom Metazoa; phylum Echinodermata; class Ophiuroidea; order Amphilepidida; family Ophiotrichidae; genus Ophiothrix; species Ophiothrix spiculata. The sequence goes on from JXSR01S004781.1 coordinate 48,707, forward strand.
GCCTAGTTTGCACTTTAAAATTTCAAAATTGTCTATCTCTTCAGGGGAAACATCCCTCCTCAGACACCTCTGCACATAATTTGTCAATTGCTAAATGCTAAGCTCATAAGTACCTTACCCCCCAGATTATAAAAGTGCCAACTTGAAGTATCAAATATAAAAATCTATTTACCAAATTTGCACATTGATGTTTCAAAATCTCCGGAGGGGGGACATCCCCCTCTAGTACACTACTACATTTACATAATTTATGCAAAAATTCAAAAATCGTTTTAATTGACATATTTTCAGTAAACATACCGCAACACCTAGAGTCGTGAGTTTTGATACCTGGAAGATCCTAGACCTTGGAATTGTGCTAGCTTTGATTCAAGCACAAAGATATTCTAATTATGTACCTAATCTGCATAAATGATCAATTTATTTATTTATTTAAAATTTATTTCAAATGGCACATCTTCTTATCCTTAACACATACAATTTAAGAAAAGATAAAGTAACATACTTAATGTGGTTAGCATAACAACATAGGCCTAATGAAGAAAAATAAAGATGTAAAAGGTCTAATATATACACTAACGAACTGCAATTAATAAACCAGACAAAGAAGGATACATGGCGGATTTTTCAAGCTTTCAAGAAGTAGACTCCCCTTCTTCAGGATGACACGAATAGATAAACATGCATGGAACAAATACAAATAAAAATATTGATTAAAAAATACAAACAGTAATATATATATACATAGAACTTATCCGAGTAAAGTCTAGTCGCTAAATAAAGCGTATTTAGTGATATAGTAACAGGTCAATAAATGATGTCAATGTTATTCACAATGAAAGAAGATTGATTGGAATTAGAGTTGGGGTAAGCTTGATTTAAAACAATAAATTAATTACAATGGACTAAAAAATAATTAAAGTAAAAAGTGAACACCTGATTTATTAAAGTTAAAAATAATTTTGCAAAATCTCTTTAATATTTCCAAATAAAATAAAATGAAATGAAAAATTAAATTAATTATATTTTGTTTATTACATTTAAAAGTTATTGCTGGTCAAATTGTAGTAAATTATTGACAACGAACCAGTCATACTATCAGTGGAGCTCCCAGGATTTTTTGAGTGGCGGGGCACAACCAACAGTTTCCCCCGAATGACATAAGACTTAAAGACAAAAGTACACCCAAAATATTTTGACGTAGCTTTTTGAAAAGTGACAAGCAAAAAACTGAATACATAAATAAAAGATAAATAAAAATAATAATAATAAAATGATTAAAAACAGTTATCAACGTGCACGGCAAGTTTTTAACCGATTTTTAAAACATATACAACTATTTTGTTCTCTTTTTTTCTCTCACCCTCTTTCTTTTCTATCTTTTTTATTGTCAAGATTGGGGATCCTTGGGCCCTTTTCCCCGAATGACTCACTAAACTGGGGTCGCGTGCCCTACCCCCCACCCCACATACACACACACCTTTTGGCATGTCACTGCATACTACAGTATATTGAGAAATTGCATTGGTATCATGCATGAACTGAGGTTTGTGAGAATCAGTATTTTTATAAGAAAAACGTTATTCGTATATGTAAGCTTAAGGGTACGAGCCCAAAATACGTCTCGCTTTGTTGAACGTCAAGTTGACTACAAGTCACGATATTTGGTGTACATATGGAATAGAGTCTCTAGTTTATACATGAATCTTTACTTATGATTTCACGCCCATGATCAAGGTCAAAATTGCATCAAAAGACTACTTCGAAAAAGTTAACGCCTTTTTGCCGAAACCTCATAATTTTAAGCACTTTGAATAATCCGATTTCATTAACAATTTGGCAGGTTGAATATCAATGTTTGATAATGGAATTATGTATGTTTTTGATCATTCATGGTACCATTAAACATCCGGAAAGACATTGACAATGACGTGTCAGTTTACATTCGAATTTTCCGTTGCGGAAAGTTGCCAAAAAATTCAACTTAGATAATAGTCAAAATTAATTATTTGAATAGAAAAGAGTTCCCATGTTACTCTATTAACTATTCATATAGTTTTTGTTTCATTTTCTGTAAGTTAACATGGAATAACCAGGTCTTTTCCTTCGAAAAGGTGGGTAAAAACGAGTAAAAATCAAACATGCACTTTTGGACAGTTAAACTTTTAAACTCATTTTTTTTAACATGTTTCTATTTAAGTACATATCAAACGAAAATTTATGGTATATTTTGTACTCACATCAGCTATTTCCGTTGCACACAAATTGTAGAATATTACGGTAATATTCCATTGGCAAGATGTCGTGTCTATCCTGCTATTTTGTTATTCAATATCTGTAGAACAACTTGCCAGTATTGCGTGTTCCAATTTGTTGCAAACTCTTAATTTACTACAAGCATACATGTAAATGTGTGCTTTCAGAGTTTGTATTACGCGCCCAAATGTACGCCTTTATGGTAGTCTATAAACATTTAACAGCGAAAACGGATGACCTTACTGTTTTAGACAATCAAAGCATCGAAACACTGACCCAAAAACTAGTTAGACAAAAGTATCGTCACACTACAAAAATATTTGTCTATCTAACATTTCGACAAAAGTTAGAAAATTAAGAAAAACAGTTTATTTTTCGTAGTTTTTGAACATGTCATGTTTAATAACTTGATAATACACTCTTAAAATTAAAAGAAAAGAGTGAACAGTCACTCTTTCTTGGAGAGAATTTTGTTTCAGTCGAAAATGGTGGCATTTCAGTCTTTTCGTTTGAAATCGAACGTGCTTTAACTCGAAAAGATATACTTAACTCTTTAAAACTGCCATTCTTCTAGTGTCAGTGACCAATCTTTAAAATAGTGGCGGCAGTGACCAATCTAAAAGTGTAGCAATTTTAAATCTAACAAAGAGTGTAGAATAACTCTTAAAGAGTGACATTTCACTCTTTTTGAGTGAAACGCCGTTCGATTCAACTCACAAAGAGTGAAATGTCACTCTGTTCGAGTGAAACAAAATTCGCTTCAAGAAAAAGTGACCATTCACTTTTTTTTTTCCATTTCATATTTATAAATAATTCGCAGATTTTGAGTTATGCATTATATTTATTTTGACTTTGCAGGGCATGTTCACGGCCATATACATATACATTTTACTTACTCAAGACAGGTGTCCCTTAATCCAAAAAGCTGATTTATACCAAAATTGCAATTTCTTCAAAATATTAGATAGACAATTATTTTATTAGTGTGATGATATATTAGCTTGAATGAAACGGGTGCCAAAAGTATAGTACATGTGCAAAAATATACCGCTAAATCAACTTTGGTTAACAATTGAATACCCCAGTACAAAAAAACCCAACTGATCGCATGCCTATTACAATAGGATTTCTACGACTTTCCAAGACTGGGAAAAAGTGTCAGAGTGTCAAGGCTTAATTTTAAGAAAAGTAGTGATTTTTTCGTGTATTTTTGAAAAGCAAGAATAGACATCACATATTATTACCATTGACGTATTTTAAAAATAAATTTTATTTATTTTGTCTGTGGGAAAAATGAAAAAGTGCAAATGGAATCTGCAATTTCTTTCTCTTTGAGACCCATAGATTCAAGAACTGAATGATGCAAAATCCGTACTATTGATCATTTTGAGAAATCCAAGATGGCCGCCAAAATGACAAAATGAGGTCTTCCACGTCGAAAAATCGGAATTTTGGCACAAATGGCCACCAAAATTTTGCTATAAAAGTTCTAAATGACGGAATTTTATCGGGTTTTTTGCTAATAAAGAAGGGGAATGATAATTCAAACATGTCATGTAAGTTTCAGCTTCATAGCATGCATATATTTTTTTTCAAAATGGCGACTTAAAATTTTCCGGGGCTTCACCCCCCTACACCCAAACTTTGACGGCCTACCCTAACCACACCTTAGGTGGTACCCCCTACTTTTTTCATCAAAATGACCGCAAAGGATGTAAAAGAGATTACCAAAATGCCTGGGGTCAGTTGCTTTTGCGTTTTTATGAAGCTTGGAAATAACCTTAGGGGTGGGGGTGTGGGGGGGGGGGTTGAACAACCCTGGGTAGACGAGGGTTAATGCACAGATTGGTTCAAGAGCTTCAATATGAGCCCTTAACCAACTCTATAAGACAAAGTTATGATTGTCCCTGCTTCAAGTGTAATAGGACACCACGACGACCTAACAATTTGAATGCAAATATTGTTTTGATCAAGTTTCAAGTGTTTTAAACATGTAGAAGTGTAGATACACGAATTACCTATGTACCACTTTAAATGGCTATCTGTAAAAGATGTAACGGGTCGAAACGGGTGAAACGTATCGAAACGGGTGAAACGTATCAAAATGGATGGGAAAGTAGAGGAACGGGTCCGGATTGATTGTTATTGTAAAATAGAGGAACGGGTCCGGATTGAATTGGAAAATAAAGGAACGGATTTGGAATGGATAGGAATATAAAGGAACGTGTCCGAAACGAGTGACGTACCTGCTCCTACTGGCTTTCAAAATGTAGGGGCAATAGGTGAGAAATACATTGAAAAATAAGGGGTCATTCAGTGTAAAGGGTCAAAAAACTGGATCATAAAATGCCAACTTAGGGTGTGAATAGGGGAAACGGGTATAATTTTGGCTTCAGAACCCTCCACCATTTAGGGGGGGGGGGTGTTAAAACCCGTGGTCACGCTATGCCTGCAACATTATACAGAAGTTGGCTGCCCCCCGTGACAAATACGCTTTACAAGGGGACCCATTTATGAACCAGTTGTCCCAAATTTGGAGTCAATTTTATTACTCAGTATTACTAGCCAAAATGTTGATCGTTTAAATTTCAAGGATTGCTGTTTTATTCTATGTATTTCAACTCATTTATTTATATCCGTAGTCTTTGGTATAACTTACTGTCATGTTTGGACGGAGCTGGATATTCTCTTCTTGTTGCAGACCCGTTCCTTTATATTTTCCAATTCAATCCGGACCCATTCCTCTATTTTCCCATCCATTTCGATACGTTTCACCCGTTTTGACCCATTACATCTTTTACAGATACCCCACCTTAAATGTATATTGTCACAATTAATCAACAGAAATAAACAACTAGTCTGCAAAAAGATAATTTATCCTCAAATTATATTAAATAAGCATTTCAAATCCAGATAGCGCCAATAATGAGGTCAAAGAAGGCCGTACTATTTTTATACAAGATAGGTCAGAGCAGCATTAATACAGCATTAAGATCATAAGATATTTGTGACAATAAAGAGGGAAGAAGCTCACAAGCAAATTATTTTCCCCCTAATTATGTGGTTAATATGTGTTTAATTCAATTGGTGCCCATAATGAGGCCCAAAATGGCGGCTAATTTCTATTTTAGTTCAAAAATAAGATATACATGTAGAGCAGTATTAACAATAATATTAGTAAGTCATTTAAAACGTATGTTAAAATCAATAAGGTCAAATGGCTTAAGGTTGTAAGAATATAATTTATGTTTATAAAATGGTTCAAAATGGTGCTCCTATCAATGTCCTTAATGGCCGCCAAAATACTATTCTATTGTTATAAAAAAATCAAATCAACATAAATTCAGGGTTAAGAGTATAATTAATATTCATAACAATAAGTGACAAAAGTCTACAAGGGTTACAACAGAATCATTTCCCCATACTACGTATGTTGTTATATTGTTTTTAATTCAATCTTCAATATTCCTCAAAATTATGGAAAACTACTGGTAGGTTATATTACTATAAACATGTTCTATTGATTCATAAAAAAATATATGTAGGAAAAAAATGAGTGGGAAGAATCTAGGCCAGTCCCTTTAAGTTTTTAATACTGTATTAAAGCTGTTTTAACCTATTTTGACCAAAAAATTTGTTGGTGGCCATTTTTGATCACATCTTTGGCGCCATTTTGAATTTAAAACATGTTATTTACATAATTTGAGAATAGTGATCATGTTGTTATCCAACCTGCTCATTTCTATTGTTTGGCAATAATGGTTATACATTCATTTGCTTTTAAATCAATTGTAAAGAAAATTGCGCTATTTTGGCGGCCATGTAGGATTTTTTAGAAATGGAAAAAGCATTAAATGGATTAATTGTGATACCATTGTGTTTGGCAACCCAGAAAACTTACAAATGGACACCAAGATTATTGTCATTGGTACCCTAAAAGTCTAAATGAAGAACTTAGATGAAGAAGTGGTCAAGTGCCAAAATACTAGTTTTGAGTTACGAGCGTTTAAAGTTGTGTCTTTTTAATAAAGTTCTTCAAAATCAAAAGGGGTTTCGAATTCATTTTAGGTATATGTTATTGTTCACAAGAGGTGATCAATTCCAGTAAATAGGACGTCTGTATCGATTATCGATTTTCTGCAATCAATAATCACTATTTTGTACTTGACCACTTCTTCCACTAAAATCATGGCCGCTAAACAAATAATTTTAAATATTTTAAAATACGTAATCTTAACATTCCTAAAGTATATATTTTTGGAATATGCAAGTTAAGATGTTATTCATGCAAATCGAACCTTGTTGAAAATTTGACCTCACTTGACCTCGCATCGATTATCATGAAATATCTCCTCAACCAAGCCCTAAAGATATAAAAAACATATGTGACCCGTCATATCGAAAGGTACCTTAAGGTCGGCAAAATTAAAATGGTCTCATCTGAAAGATTATATTTTAAGCTTTAAAATGACACCTTGCGTTTGGTTATTGGATGTTCGATTACAAAGTTACATCCAAATTGGTAAAAGGTATCGGGCTGATTCCGAAAACTAAAGTTCTGAGAAAATCAAGTTTAAAGTTTCTGTACTGGTTAAACGTGAATGGAGAAAGGATTTTTATCTCGGTTTTTAAAAAAGTTGTCTTATGTTTTGGATGTTGGAACCTGATTAATATGATAGAATACCCTTCAAAGATAACGTTTCTGATGAAATTAGAAATTCGACCTTGGACGTGATTTTTTACTATGCTCAGCTTCAATGGCCTGTATCTCGTAATTTACTATGCCGGTATTAAGGTACCTTTCGATATGACGGGTCACATATATATTTGGAATGTACATGACAAGACGAGTATGTCACTTGACATATTTTGAGCGTATCTCAAAGTTTGCCCAAAATTCACTGAAGCGTGACTACCCCTTACGAGAGGGCAAATCACCCCATAATTTTTGAAAATATTTTCTGTTCTACTTTGACCTCAAAACCACCAATAACTCAATTTCGTCAAAATGGCACTTGACCACTTCTTCCACTAAGGTCTTCAAATGTACCATGTATTTTGTTGTGAAAGTCATTTCGGCGACCATCTTGAATTTCTCAAAATGCTCAATAGTGCGGATTTTGCATCATTCAGTTCTGGAATCTATGGGTCTAAAATATAAAGAATCAGTCAAGAACAACCGTGCAGACTCAAGGTTTGCCCATAGACTAATTGTGTGGTGCTCTGGCAAAATGAGCGGAAAGTCGCGATTGAAGATTTTGAATAAATGGCTGCTAAAGTAAAAATATGATGAGAAGATCTAATTTCGTTTTTTGACATAAAACGTATCAATGCATAGGTGTTAATCTATACCACACGTTTTGAAGGACAAATATGCCGGGAAGTGCAATTATTCACGGGTCATTGATCGCGTTTTGCTATCATACGCTATAGTAATCAGTAACTTTAAAATCGATTTGCGACAATTTTGTACTGCCAGATTTTGAGTGGACTGCCTTGTATTTCTATCTGTAAATGAAAATTGTAGAAAAAAAATTATGACATATTATGTATCATTCGAAAGCAGAGATTATAGAGAATTAAAATATGCCATAAAATCAATTTTGAAAATCGCGACTTTCCGCTCATTTTGCCAGAGCACCACTCAATTGGTTTGATTCAGTTCTTTAAACTATGTGACCTTGACATTTGGACAACTTTCACTCTGGTTCACAAAACTGTGTTTGATTTTGCATTTAAAATACGCTTAATAATTTAGTTTGGACATCGCTTGTTATTTAAGATTATTGAATTAAACACTAAAATTAAATCAAAAATAACTTAGTTTACAAGAAAGATTTTTTTATAACTTATAAGCAAATGTTACCATTCCCATAAGCTCGTTGAATCCACCATGGCCATCCTGCAACCGCTTCATTTCTTCAGTTCCTAATCCCTTGACTCGCACACGGTCTCTTTTCTTGAAATTTGTTTTAGGACTACCTTCTTTACCCTGTAAAGTACTTCTTTGCTTCGTCTTCCTGCCCAGGGGTGTATTGAGTGAAATAGCAGGCATTTGTTGTTGTTTCAAGGAGCTTTTGGAGGGATTTCTTTGTGGTCGAACGTCTGATGTCGCATCAAAAGGTTTGGTTGGTGGTGAAAGATCTAATAGATAAGATGTTTACTATAGTAATTATAGGCCCTATTGTAAAATGTCTTTAAATTATGTATTCTCTATCTTTTATTTTCTATAATACCGACGTGATTTTCTTTGACTTGAAAAAGTAACCCATCGTAAACTTTGTTGCCGCACAAACCAACCCCACTTTGTTCCAAAATCTAAAACAGGACTCTTCTCACTTTTTAATGTCATGTAAGGCACATTGTTGGGTGTAAAATATAAGAGCAAATGTGCAGTAACCAAATGTATATGTATTTGTATTGTAAACCCAATGTTAACAATAGCCTAAGCATTTTTTTCCATTTCGGGCCATTTTGAAAAACGAACAAGAAACAGTCCCGTCACGACTACATTTTTGGCAACAATTGGTGCAATCAAAGTGTGTCACATTGAATTTAGATGGGTTCGATTTACCGATTTGTGTGTTAGTTTAGTTTTATTCGCAATTTCAACAAAACATTACACAATTTTAGAATTACATTAATACTATTAATATCTCAAACACTGCAAAATGTTGAAAGACAGAATAGGCCTATAAAATGCAGACTTACTTCCAACGGGGTCCCGAATCAACAGAAAGATGACAGAGGGATGCAAAAACAACTAGATGTTGATTTGTGCTCTTAGAGTATGCCCATTGGGGATTTTCCGTTGCTAGTTATCAGTGTGGTTATGTATATAGCATGAGACATTTGAACCTTTGGTCATTACCATTGTTTTGGTATTAGGGCAATATCACGGTAACGGAAGGACAATCGTACTCAATAATTTTCTACTTTTAAACATGTGTATTACAAAAAACACATTTTAAGGGTAAAGGGAATCCATCTGCTCAGGAAAATGTGAATCCTAACATTTTTTTAATCATGAAAAGATAAATAGTTTCCACTGCCTTTAGAATATTAGAATGCCGTATTTTTTGGTTGTTTACATAAAAATTGCAATTTTTGCTTCATTTGAAAGTTCAATTTATAAGTAAATTATGCGAATGCGTATATCAGACGAAATGTAGATAATGTAGATACTTAAAACATGCAATTCACAGCTCAAACATGGCAAACTCAGAGTCGTAATTCACGTCCGGATTTTCGGGCAAAACAACGCGGGTTTGTTACATTATCATTGAAAATCAACTCAGCATATTTATAAAATATTGTTTGTAATTCAATAAGAAGTATCAAGCCTACAATCTGTTAAAATTTGACACCAGTCAAATTGTTCGAACATCATGAAATTATGAGGTTTCGGCGGAAAAGGGTCAACTTTTTCAAAGTCTTTAGGCTTCATATTGCATTATACTGCATGTTTACAGCAGGTTAAGCATTTTGAACTTCAAACATACGAATGTTTTTGGAGCAAAATATCCGTATAAACAATTTTTAACAATACGATTGCGTTAATTTTTAAGCTGTTGTTCCACAGAGTCTTAGTATTTACGTAAAACATAGCTAGGGTACATATCTATCTTGTGTTAACAGTAAAATCTTCTAGACCTTAACCTCTCCAATTAAGGGGCGTTTGAACAAATGGGGGGCCAACTCGCCCCACCCTCCCCTACTTATTTTTTTTTCACACAACATGAAAATGTCCTCACCAAGCTTTCGATCCGCTATGAGGCTAGACATCTTATGCCAATGTTCGACAGGGAGTTTATTCTACTCTATGTTTTTTTGTCCTGGCTTTTATTAAACTTACCATTTGTATACAGGAGTATTTCTCGCACTACTTGATCAATTGTAGGTCTGTCATTTCTATTTTGTTTCCAGCAATCCGAGATTAGTAGCTTTGCACGGTCTCCTACGAAGTCAGGAATATCAGGTCTTCCTTCTTTCAGAACCTTTTTCTCGATAGCCTTTGGTTTGTAACCAACAAATGGCTCTTCACACGTTTCTAGTTCCCATATTAATACTCCAAGGGCATAAATATCAACCTTCGGGGAAACATGCTGTTCTTCAAACATTTCAGGTGCTTGCCATTGTAGCGTGCTCAGAGTCTTAGTTGTCATAGTGTTTGTCAAAAACTTTGACGTACCAAAATCGCAAAGTTTCAGCGTGTCATCAGAAGTTATCAAGAAATTTGGAGACTTAATGTCACCATGAGTAATCCCTTTACTGTGTAGATATTCAATGCAACGCGCTGCTTCCATTTCCCATTTCAGCTTTTGATCAAGATCCAGAAGCTCCTTTTTTTTAAATTTTTTCTTGAGGTAATCAAAAAGATTGCCTTGTACAGCGTATTCCATGACCATCAGGAAACATTTCTTAGTAATTACTGTTCCATGATAATGTACAATATTTTCATGCCTTAAGTCCTCGTAGAAACAGATTTCCCTTCTGATCTTCCGATTAAATTCGTCGTCGATAAACATGTCTATTTTCTTAACGGCTACGTCTTTCATTTCTCCCGACTTGCCTTTATACTTTCCTCTATAAATTACACCAATTGACCCACGTTTAAATGCCGCGTCTTCATATTGAACAAGCTCTTCATTGATTATCTTCTTAATAATGTGATTTTCTGAAGGTACTTTTTCCGCCATTGTGTATAAAATAAACTAAAGAATTCTCATGGTATGTTGTGTAAATGAATTCATTCAATACAATCTTTGACTTGTCTGTCGATAAAATAGATACTCCAGCGATGATTATATACGCCAACTCCCATAATAGGATAAACAAGATTATTTGCTGAAAATATCTTGAATAAGGATAGCTGTCTGAAATAAAAATAGAGAAATGATTAGTAAAATACAAAAGCAATCTGTGACCTTAAAAAATGGCATGCTCTTATGCTTGTTCATTATTTTCATTTTGCGCTACAATTGAAAATACATGCCAAGGCCGTAATTTGCCAACATTTTAGTTAGATTTGCAATCCTAATGCTGATTTCAAAACACATGCAAAGTTTTATTTCACGAAAGTGATCGAAATTAAATTAAATTATATCTGTGTGTTCTGAGAACAATCAAATTATAGGTCTTACTGATCTTTAAGAGCTTTTATCTCAGTTTCTTACATCAGTATTTTACATACTTCGGTGTCATTTTGAGAAAAAAATGGTAGGCCATCCCACAGGTAGGGGTGGTTGCCACCTCAACAATTTTAAGTCATAATATTGAGAAGTGTCTGCATGGAATGAATCTGAAATTTAAAGAATATGTTAGAATTATCGTTTCCTTTATGTATTAGCAAAAAAAAAAAAAAAGATCAAACCAAAATTAACAACAAACAAACAAACAAAAAAGACGAAAATCTGAACAAATAGAACTTTTATAACAGATTTTAAAAGGACACTTTTGACAAAGATCGAAAGTTTCAACCCGGAAGTGCTTCATGACTTAATAACTACGTAAATTATATAACACCTTGACAGGTTTTACTAGTTTTATCTAAATACCAAGTATGAAATGGATATCTGCTATATAAATGACTAAAAAGTACATTTTTAGAATCACGGAGTTACACCACCCCCCTCCTGACCTCCTGAACTTTGAAGGTGGTAGGGTCATTTTATCCTGCTAGAATAAGCAGAAAGGATAAACTAAAAGATACCCCGAGTTGCCTCCGAGAGGAATTTTTAGCGTCAGAAAACAATTCGGTAAGGGGGGTTTGATGCAACCCCCCCTTCGTAGAACTAGGGGTGGAGGGGTTACTAAGGCGACTTGGTGTACCTCTAAGTTCATCCTTTCCGCTTATTCTAGCGAAATATTTTTGACCCAACCACCTTCAGGGGGTATACAGTTTCCGCTCAAAGTTCGGAGGTCAGGGGGGGGGGGGGGTTGATGTAACTCCGTGCTTCTAAAAAGTACATTTAAGATATCCATTTCAAACTTGGTATTTAATTTTCTACAATATTTAGGAAAAAAAACCGCATGAAAATCGGATATTCCTGTGATTTTTTAGAAAAAATTGATTTTTGCCTATATTTTCCGTACAAATGCTGATTTTTCACATTTTGGTAATTATGACGTCACAGTGACGTCATACATTTACGGATGACCTTGATTTTGGTATCAATGGAAGAGAGGACTGATACCTATCCATTGGTACCACAAACAGGGGTCAGGGGGACTCGCTATGAAAAATTTAGGGGGGGGGGTTGCAACAACCCCCCCCCCCTCCGTATAATATGTTTGTGAAAATCGCTCCGTAGAACAAGGGTTAAGGGTGGGGTTCATTAAATATATAGGCTATTAACTCGAAGTTATGCTTTAAGTGCGTCATGTTTGATATCGAATTAAACAATATTATAATAAAATTGTAATATAATCTGTTACCTTATCACCTAGCAAAATGCTATACCTGATTGAAGACGCAATGCCCTGAAATTTGTGATTTCATGGCAAAATAGGTCAAAATTCAAAATGTGGTAATAATAGTTCTAAATATCAATTCTTTATCAAAACATAAATTAATTTAAAGGTTGGAGGCAAATAAAGCTCAAATAATGAAAACATTAGCCCTCAAAATTTAATGCGAGTAAATGAACTTTTGACGAATATAAAAGCTCGAACTGAATGACAATATGACAACAGGCCAAACAATCTTCAGAAAAAAAAACCTTAAATCAATAAGAGCTAGGTACGTGTTCATCCCCCGCATGAACAATACGCAAAATCACAATTGCGTACACAGTCACATTCTAACGCGGCACCCACCAACGCGTAGGGGTTAAATACAAAATCCCCAGTGATGGAGTTGATGACTGTCTGGCATAACGAGAAACCAAGAAATGAGGTGCAACGTGTTAAGGTACTTCTTAAACTCACAGCGCAAGGATGGTGCTTAGCTTTTGATAACATGATGTAATGTATATAAATACATTTAATCTGATTAACTGTTTTGTTTGCTTAAAAAGGCTATTGGTATACTTCAAAATTGTCCTGTAATTTTTCGCTCCATAGAATGCAGGAACATTGTGTATATTTCAAAATGGCGACTTTAACCCTTTACACACAACTTTGTGGCGATCATTCAAAATGGGTTCCAATATTGAATATGAGTTTTACGGCTTTTTTATAATTTGTTACTTCAGCCATTTAAGTAATTTATTTCTTAAATTCTTAGTGGTTATTTTGATGACAGAATGGTAGGAAAGTAGAAATAAAATAGGCCTCCCAAAGTTTGGTAAAGGGGGTTAAAGCTAGACAGATTTTGAAATAAACACACGGTACCTTACAGAAATAACATTTACCTTGTTCATAAGTAAAACAAAAACTCGGTGACAAAAATGATATTTAAAACTCTGATTGCAACATTTTCAGTTTAGGTAAAACATTTTGTAAGGTGGTAAAATAACAAATTGAACATCACTTCATTGTCTTCATTATATTTCTATTTGATATTAAACATGACACGCTTCAATCATAATTTAGAGCAGTGGTGGGCAACCTTTTTACTACCGCGGGCCAAAAAAAGTTCCAATATTTTTCGCGGGCCGCATCTCCGGGTCGCATCCAAAGTACTAAAAGAGCTCATTTAGACCTATGAAGTACTTGGTTTAGCTACAGTCTCTCTCGCATTTTCAAAGGTGTGTCAATCCAAAGTTCCATCAAAAATACTCCAAGAAATGTACCCTTTTTAAATTTTAATCTCAAAAAGTTTTTCCTAATTTTCCTGATACACACTAATGCCCCCCTTTTCTGCAAAATGTCACTATGAATGTCCCTATGTTTGATCTCCAGAAGGCAAAATAGCACGTCATTTTCAAATTCAAATTTTCCTGGGGTAGAATCAAGGAAAGTTTTCCCTACCTAGTTACTTCTGTTGCAAGTTAATAATTAGCAAAAACATACTTTGAAAAACCTCAAGGAAGACCTGGGACATTCTCTTTGCTCAGTGTGGGAAACGAATTTCCGTACTCGTCTATATAAAATGTATTTCGGTCATAAAAGGTTTATATCAACTATTTGCAAATAATTTGATAGTTAACCCGTCAAAACATCAGCCACCAAAAATATCGCTATTGTTGGTGTACTCCACTACATCCGATGTTTTCGAAAATGCAAGCTTTAGTTAATTTAGAATAAATATTGTGTATGTTAATATTTTTATTTATTGATTTATATTCAAACAAATTTGTTCAACTTTGGAAGAATATTAGCAGATTTCTGAGATGAAAAGTTAATTCCGTGCGCAATATGGCTTTTTATTTGGGGCTACCCTTTTAAAATTGTACACATTATTTTTTTTCTTTGTGGGCTTGGCGGGCCGCACAAATTGAGCTCGCGGGCCGCATGTGGCCCGCGGGCCGTAGGTTGCCCACCACTGATTTAGAGTCAATAACCTTTGTATCTAATGACCCCTAAAAATAAGGTTCCCCAATCCCAATTCACAAAGACCTTTTTTTGGATTATAATTGACACCTATGAATTCCACAATCAGCTGAAACCAGCTTATAAATACGAGTATAGGGAAAAAGATAGCAAAATATAAAACTTTGACCTATTTTTAACGAAAATTTTAAAATCACGATTTTTAGGTCATATTGTCTCTAATTAGGTACAATTTTTTTTTTCAAGATGGTAACAAAACAAACAATTTACCCAGCGTTATAAATTACAATTCCCTTAATTTGATCATGTTGATGTCATACTTTATGCATATCTTCGAGCAAATGACCAGGCTCTTTTTAATGACCCCGAAAAATAAGGTCCCTCTGCCCCCATCCCTTCTTTGCTTTTTTTCTGTAAATATTTACACCAATAACATTCACAATCAGTTGAAATCAACTGCTTTGCCTTTTTCTTTTGTAAATAAAATCTTATTTAGAGATAGTAATAGTAAAGTTTTGAATTATGACTATTTTTAACGAAAAATCACGATTTTGGGGTCATAATGTCTCTAATTAGGTATAATGTTTTGCAAGGTGATAGAGTAACAAAATAAAAAGATCACCCTGTGTTTTAAATTACATTTCCCTTAATTTGATGTCAAATACGACATGCTTTATGCAAAACCTAAGGCAAATTACCCTATTCTTTTTAATGACCCCAGAAAAATAAGATCCCCAAGTCCCCGCCTTTCCTCACTTATTTCTGTAAATATTAATACCTATACCTATCATAATCAGTTGAAATCAGTCTCTTTGCAATTTTTTCCAGGTTTGGCCAAAATTATGGCTAATTTATGGCTACTATAGAGGTAAATGATATTATCATGTTCACATCTTCTTCTTAGGAAGTCTACATGTTAATAAAAAGTATCCTATTATGTGAACATCATATTTTAAATATGTCGACATGTTGAGATTCATGATATCATCATGTAAACAACCTGCTTTTAGGAAGTCAACATGTAGAGATAAATGATCTTATCATGTTCACAAGTAAGGAAGTCTAAATGTTAATATGTATGATCTTATCATGACATCATCATATTTTAAGGAAGTCTCTTAATTGTGATAAATTATCTAACTTTGTCAACATTTTCATTTCATGAAGTGTAGATTTTAACAATAATATCTCAATATGTGAACATATATTATGAAAAATATTCATGGTAAGATAAATTATGTTGCCAAGTGATGGCACTTAGAAGCTTCTTTAGCGTCAGGCTGTAATTATCATTTTGATTTTGATTTTTGTACTCTTCTATTGGTATTGATCAAAGTTCAACATTTAATATGGACACTCATTTTGGGTAAATATATGTATTTGATAAACATCCAAAACAGTTCAAATTCATATATTTACCCAGAGACAGTACAAGATGATTAATTTAACAAAATGGAGATTGGGAGCCGTCTCCGGTTAAAGGGATATCAGATAGACTAGCTCCAAGTCTCTGTTATGTCAATTTCTCTCAAAAAATGTATCTTATTATGCAGAAGAGAAATATACCAAATCTTTCTACAACAACTTCCTTGTTATAATTTCTGATCTAGTAAATCACAGAATCATTAATCCATGATCTAAAGGTTTATAAGGAATGTAGAGCAAATCAAATTCACTTAAGCTTGGACATGACATAGCACTAATAGTGGGTTATTCCGTAATTAGATCAACCATTTTTCAAAATCATCAACAACTAAACATCGTTCAAATAACGCCATTTATGTCTCAAATTAAAGGTTATAGCATATAGTCAAATGAATTAATATTTAAATTTGCTTAAGAATCAGGTTTTACAAGATATGGACAAAATGTCAAAAATAGCATGTTGCGGACATACATTTCACAAAATGCTACTTTAAGCCACCCTGTACTACTTTTTCTTGTTGCATAAAACAAATTAACTTTGCAAATATTTTAATTTGATATAAACTCCTTTGATTTGAAACTTTGCCCCTTTCTGAATCCATGTTTATTATTAAGAAATATTGGATGCAACTTGTTGCGGACGTGCATATTAAAATTTTAATAGAACGTCCGCAATGCAAAAAAATGTACGTCAGCAACGGTCGAACATTGTGAAATTATAACTCAAACATTTAAGTTCTAATTTTTTCTTTGCTAACATTCTTAAGTTTGGTCCTTCTTGCAAACAAAACTGTTTTAGTTTCAGCGAAAGATCTGCACACTTCGTAGCAATTTTGACTGAAACACAAAGAGTCCAGAAAGTGCAATAACGAAATTTATTCGTTTTTTTTTGCAAATAAGAAGGGAAATGATAATTCAAACATGCCCTGCAAGTTTCAGCCTTATACCACGTGAATCAAAAAAAAAAAAAAAAAAAAATGCACGCATTAAAGATGTCTTTGAACTTGATAAAAGCACTAAATCATAAATTTGTTATATTAAAGAAAATTTAATACATTCAAATGCAGCAAAAATGATGGAAATCTGATGAAAAAAAAGTAAGATATGACCAATTTTGTAAGCACGTCTCTTTTTCCTCTGGTCCATTGGGATTTATACAGTTAAGATATTACAGGTTATGGCATTATGACGAAAGCAAATATGTAACTGTTGAACTGGCATTGTAAATGAAGCAGTACTAAGCATGACTAAAACATTTTATAAATAAGTATAGTCCAATTAATTGCATGATTAAATATTGCACAAATGAGTATTTAAAAGACGTTATTTATGGTCAACATGGTCAAATAAGCTAATATTAGGATTTGTATAGAAATTAGCCAGGTTCACAGAAACATGAAGCCTAAATCATAAGTTTTCCTTCCTTTTTTCTTCTGGAGATGTAAAACAAACAAAATATTTTGTTAAATGACATTAATAAAGTCTTTTAACCATGGTACGTAGTCAGGAAAATCAGGAAAATCCAACACACAAACACATGAAATTGTACATTCTTATATAGGCATTGATAAGTACAGATTTAATATGTATAAATCTCATTGGAATGAAGGAAAAAGATGTATGCTTATATAATCGTGCTTATTAGTCAACCGATTTCTATCATTTTTTCTGCATTTGAAAGAATGTTGAATTTGCTTTACTTTAACAATAAGGAATTTATGATTTGGTGCTTTAGGTCAAAGACATCTTTAATCCGTGCACAATTTATTTTGATTCACGTGATAGCATCCATATATTTTTTTCAAAATGGCGATTTAAAATTGTCAAAAATGTCATCGGGTTGCTACAAGGCCCCCCCACCCCAATGTTGACGGCCTACCCTAACCCTAGCGATGACATATCGTCAAAATTCACATTTGAGATATCTGCGATTTAGTATAGAAACACTGTTTTTTAGGTTTTTGTATATTTTAGAAACACTTTTTTGCTCATATTTTATATTAAACAATTAGATATTGAATTTTCACTAATAAGTTTGAAACTTGAGATCAATAGCAAAATTAGTTTTTGAGATATAACATTTTAAAGCCGTGAAGTTACGTTTTCGATCATAACTTTTGAACGGAAGCTAATTTTGTCCTTAATTTCAACTTGCAATGTGTATTTTCAGCCATTCCAAGCCCATATTCCCCCTTTAAGTCTTATAGGCAAAATATATTTTCCAAATTTCATCAATCTGAGTTTTCATATTTTTGCTAGTGGAATCGACCAAACTGACGTCTTTTTATCTTCTAAAACAAGATTGATGTAGGGGTTGAAATTGGTATGTCTAAAAAGGCTCAGAATTGTTGGTTTTGATAGAAAATACCATATAATGCATCACTTTTTACCAATAGCAAAAAATCACTCACATTATAAAGGAAAAACTCCAAATTGTTATACACACGTTCCCAATTTACATCTGCTTTTACTTGTTCAAATAATAAGGGTTCAAAGTCATCTTTATTGGCAGGTCACGTTAAACATCAAAGCAAGGTCGATTGATATGTCATGCATATACATGGGAGAGAAGAAGGTTAAATATTGTCACCTGCCGGTAGACTGGTTATCAGATAATGTCAAATTACATCCGGGGATCACTCAAATATAATGTTGCAGTTTTATGGACTGAAGGGTGAATCAGTTGACACCGTTTTAATAGGGTATCAAAAACAGCGATTTTGGGCCACTTTTCAAGAAATAGGGTACTTTTTCAAAACCCTAGTGTAAAAACAGAATCGATAAAATCCCTACTTATGGTGTGAATAGGGGAAAAGGGTACATTTTGGTTTCAGAACCCTCCACCCTTTAAGGGGAGTTTTGAAAAACTTTGGTCACGCTATGTCTGTAACCAGGGGAGTTCGCAGGTCTTTGTCTTTAGGGGGTGTGGAGGTATTTTTGCCGACAAGCCCAAGTATATTGCCGACAACGAAAATTTCGCCTACAACACAATGCAAAGGGGTGCCTGAGGGGGATATACCCCTCAGGAGGTAAACAAATTTGAAATTTCAAAACACAAATCACCCGATGTGGTGCATAGATTTTGCTACTTGGTGCCTCATGTATATAGGTGTGTCTGAGAAGCCTTTGTCCCCTCAGAAGTTAAAAAAATTGAATTTTAAAACACTATTTAACATTATAACATGGTGCAGAGAATGTAATGCTGGGTGATAGCATATATCCCCCCTACAATCTGGGCAAGGGACTCCAGAGACAATGCATCACAACCATTTGAAGTACATTGTTCAATAGCAACAAAACAGTTTCAATTACGCCGTCGATATTGATCTAATTATAATGATTGTTAGCCTTGTGATTTGTTACACCTCCACCGCGCCCCTTTTATGATGTCATCAATGCCGTACTCTAAATGTGCAATGCAAACCCATAGAAAAAATAATGATCAATTTATGTTTACAAGATTAGGAAAACTGTAAGCCAATGCTTTATAAACTTAGTCAAATAATCATGTTGAAACTATGAAGGATCATATTGACTGAAAAAACTGTAAAATAACATGATCGAATTAGCTGAAAATGTTGATTTTTAGAGGCGTTTTACTGTCGTTTTACATATTGCCCAAAATACCACAGCTGCCTAGTAAAAATTGTACTACAATCCACTATATTTTGCCTTTTCTGGTATTTTAATTCGAGATTTGAGTTGCCCACTAGTTCGGTAATAGTCTGTAGATAACATTGGTAACCAGCTAAAAAGGTTGAAAACAATAGTTTTTCTAATCCAATCGATTTACGTCCCGTATACAACATAATTGTTGACCATTATTCTTTGGATTCTATCGTTGTGTGTTGAAGTATACGACATTAAGTACATGTTGAGTACATGTGCTCTGATGTGCTCTGCTAATAATTGGCGTGACCTCGGCTATTTATAAAATTTAATGTTGAATAAGGTCAATAGATTATTGGGATTTCAAATCGTTGTGAATGGGCAAAGCATATGAGGGGATGGCTGAGTGGGATGTACCCCCTCATTAGTTAGAACATTTTGGAATTTGAAACTTTATTCACACAATTTGGTGCATAGCTTTTGGGTGATTCCAAAGTGACGTTTGTGACCGAAAAATTGGAAAATTTCGCTTTTAAATGGTTACAGAACCTAGCATAAACATTATATCAACAAGGTTGTTGTTGATAATGGTGCTCACTGGTGGGATCAAGACATGCAGTGTTTAAAGATTAAAATAATTGTCAAAATACTGAATAAAGTTCATGTAACGTTCGGTAACGTTTGTGACCGCGCACAGAAATGTTTTTTTTTGCTCCAAATGACTTTAAAGTAAAATTTCTCTGACATGATAGCGAATTTTTTATTGCGCTTTTCACAGATGATTGGTAACATATTTACAAATAGTTCATAAAAGTGGTATGCAATGTTTTGTTTGGTAACGTCTGGTAACGTTTGTGACATTTTGGTGTAACTTTTTGGTAACGTTTGTGACATTTTTGAATGAAAACATGTGCTCATTCATGCACGGGTAGAAAAAATTCAAAATTTCTGATTAGAAAATACTTTTCACATACCGACTACCAAACGTATGACTGAAAAAACTGCTCATATGGTCGAATTAAAAAGCTGATTTTTTGCTTGAAATGAAAAAAGGTTTAGTGTTCACTTGAATGAGCCTAGTTGATAACTCAAGGGGTACAGTGACTAAAACATCTGAAGGGGGGGGGGGATCTGAGGGGTATGTACCCCCTGAGTAGTTAGACAATGTTGGAATTTTGAAACACTATTTACGCAATTTGCTGCATAGTTTTTGCTAGCTGATGCCTCAAATTAGCACTTTTCCCATCAAGTAGGAAAGGACTATTATTGAAGAGGGAACAAAACATATTAAGGGGTGCCTGAGGGGGGTGTATCCCTGAGTAGTTAGAATTTACGCGATTTGGTGCATACTTTATGCTAGCTGATGGCTTAAGATAGCGCTTTTACCACACCAAATGTAGGCAAGAGCTTCTATTAAACAGAGAACAAAATACGTGAAGGGGGTGTCAGAGGGGGATTTGCCCCCAGAGTATAGTAAGTAGTTCAATAGTCTTCGCTAGCTGGTGCCTCAACTTCTCCCGGCACCCATCAAAATGTAGGCAAGGTAGATTCGAATTGAACAGTGGACAAAACATATATGAAAGGGGGTGTCTGATGGGTATGTGCCCCCTCATTAGTTAGACAATTTCAAAATGTCAAACTGTGTTCACATCATTTGGCGCATAGTTTTGCCAACATTTTCCATTCTAGTTCAATGGCCAATTGTCACCAAAAAACAAACAAACCTAAAACGGCAATTGCACACCTTCATTTTGCTGACACATGTCACTGAGATTAGGTTGAATCGGACAACTATCAAAATGACCGCTTTATACCTGCAAGATTAGTAGAAAGCTTAAAGGGAGGTCGAAGCCTCACAATCCCTAAAAATTGTTTTTATCACAACTTGAAAACTAATAAAGTAAACTATATAAATGTATACATTTTTAGAAAGGAATTTTTACAAGGAATTTATTTATAGCATCAAATTTAGATTTTAAAAACTCGCTTTTTAGAAACTCACCAAAAACGAGTTATTTTGCCAATTTTTTTTGAGTAAGCCTAGAAAAAGTATTATTTGGCAAAAATCTTCCAAAATTTGTAAAAATCATCTAAATCAATAGTTCTCAAAATTTGATTTATTTCTTAGTTTTCAAAAAAGAAATGGCCAAAAAGTGTCAAAAAATGCCAACAAATCGTGAGTTTTTGAACAAAAATGAATTTTTGGCCTATTCGGACCAACATTTTCAAAACTAGGGGATTAAACAAAAAAAATGAGAAAATATTCCCTAGAACCATCGATATGGATGACTTATACCTATTTTGGAACACTTTGGCCAAATAATAATTTTCCTAGGCTTGTTCAAAAATATTTGGCAAAATAACTCGCTTTTGGTGAGTTACTAAAGAGCGAGTTCTTAAATCAAGAATCTGATGATACAAATAGATTCCTTGTGAAATTCCCTTTCTAAATATGTATACTCTTATATAGTTTACTTTATTAGTTTTTAAGTTATGATCAAAATGAATTTTCAGAAATCGTGAGGCTCCGACCTCCCATAAATTTACCAACTTTTACTTATAAAGTTGTATGTGCTCACACAAAATTCAGAGCTGATGCTGACAGTTTTGAAGAGCTGAATATTGAACATGCTGAAAGTGTCATAAGAGTGTGTTTAAAGATGAATACAAATACGCACAGTTTGCCGGCAAAAAAGCAAGTCAACATAAGCTGACTTTTTTCGTTTCATTCTCTTCCTTTTTACTATCCTTTTCTCCTTTTCCTTCTTCCTTTTTTACCTCCTTTTTTCTTTTTCTCTGTTTTTTCTTTGCCTTCTTTTCTCCCTTTCTTCACCTTCTTTCGCCCCTCTCCTTTTTTCTTCCCCTTCTTTTTTGACAGCAGCAGCATTTTGCAGACAGAACCGATGTTTGGGGGTTGTGTCACACCCCACACCCCCTGGGGACGGCCTTGCCTGCAACATTGTACTTGAGTGGCCCCGCGGGAAATTACACTGCCTGATTATCTTTTTGATAAAACTGATAAGTCGATCAAATCAAACGACGAAGACGGGTATTGTTAGTAGGTAATAATACTTCATTTCCTTTGCCCTTTAAACTGTTAAAGCTATTATCAGAGCATCAGTTACACATGTTTTATTTACATAAATATACGAGGGTCATTCACAAAGTTCTACCTGTTGCATCATAACTTGTTCTATTACATGTAATTACTTAAAAGTTAATACAAAATATAGCTAAATATGCCATCTTTACATAGTAGTATATGCTCTTGTGTCATTGAGTGGGAATTTCAAGTACATTTTTGCAAACAAGGTTTTTCCTGCAGAACATATCAATCTATTATCAAAAAATTATGTTTACATTTTTGGCGGCCATCTTTGCATGATAGCGGCAATATTGAAATATTGCTTAAAAAGCAAACTTTTGGCTAAATATTTAATTTTTGATTAATGTTTTGCTACTTTAAGCTGAAGTTGAATGGTTAGAACAATGTTAAAATGTATTACATGAGAATATATAATTATTTTACTTTCAAAATGGCCGCCAAATTAAAAATGGTTGCTATATTAACTAAAAACGCTCATGTATGTTTAATAAACCGATTTATTGACATATTTCAACAGTTCCAGCTTGTATAAATTTAATATGACCTTAACTCATCGCATCAGTGTATTAAACTATATTCTACTTTAAAGATGGCCGCAAAATTCAAAATGGCAGTTATAGAGGGTTTGCACGTGAAGTCACATCGTACTCACAACACCATTTTCATGGGCCGGCAAACAACAAGTCCGTCATATTATTATCTTTTAGCAGTATCACGATACCAGATCACGACAAATGATGACAAGAATATACATTACATTTATTTAGTTTAATTTTCAAGCCATGATTTGAAGTCAATCACAAGTTACAGGGGATTTTGATGTCTTGTTTACATCACAAACCCTTCCGCGTCCACCGAAGGTAACCAAGATGGCAGCGAAAACGAGTCTCGTGCAAACCCTCTATTATAGTCCATGTGCTACGATAACCCCACATGCATCCCCGAAGAAGAATCTCCACGGGTAGTATCATTTTTTCATTCAAGGTTTATTAGACAATATTGATATCGCAGCGAAAGCAGAATTAACACAATATGTACAAAGATAATGAAAAACAAAAAGAATACAAAGGCAAATAAACACAAAATGGACGGCAGTTGAAAAAATTAATTAAATAATACATGAAAACATTCACACAAATCAAATCACACCACTCCAAAGACACGCACACTTGCACCACAAAACCCCCACACCACACACATTATACACCCCTACACACACACCCCAACCCCTTCATACCTACACTATCAGACACATCTATACCACTTAGAGCAATGATAGTCACACGCCCTCTCCTCACACACCCAAAACATTCAAACCCTTACCTCCATACACACGAGCCGCACACACCCACCCACACCACACACACACATCCAAATCATAAAACTTCACTCCACACCGCAACGCATGCCCCTTACCTCCCCAACAAAACGCCCCACCCCAACGACATGATAGCTACCATGCAAACAAACAAAAAATCATGCAAAAGCAACAAGGAGGTACCAAAGGAGCAAAAATTGGAGAGCAAAAAGCTTATTGGTCATTCGAAAGTCTGATCATATATGGGATGACACTGGATATAACTTGGGGCAGAAAGGTGGTGACTATTTCCGAGATTAACAGCAACTTTTTCAGCACGTGTTATTGGAAGCCAATCGCTAAATTGGGTTGAATTACGCAATTTAGTCGCGAGGTGTAAGCATATTCGATCACGGCGTATTCTGAGTTCAGGTAAATTACATGATATCAGTGCGTCATCATAATCATTGTAATTGAAACCAAGAATGATTTTACAAGTCGTCTTCTGGATACGTTCCTGGTCAGTGTGCTGGGTGCCAAACAGGCACGGCGTAGTCCAGAAGGGGGCGTATAAAACCAGAATATATGATGATCAGATCTTTGACGGAAAGACCAAAACGCTTCAAAATGGTGAGCATAAAGAGCCGTCCACTTGCACGTTTAAGGACATCACTGATGTAGGAGTCCCTTTTAAGATCGTTTGATATCTTAATACCTAAAATTTTAACAACACTGACTTGTTGAAGATCTTGATTGCACAAGCGCAGTGGATCAAGATGGGGTGGGTTCTTCATAAAAGTGATATCCATAAACATACACTCTTAGAACGCCAGGATAAAATATATGAGTAGTTTTCCGGATCAATTTGTTTTGATCCTTTAAGGATCATTTTTGATCAATTGTTGGATCGTTTTGATCCGTTTCCAGATAGATATCAACAAACGGATCAAGTTTGCATGTTACCAAAATCTCAGTG
>JXSR01S004781.1:102889-115248 GCA_000969725.1 Ophiothrix spiculata
TTTATTTAGGTTTTTAATTTCTGAATTATTTCATGTCTAAACTTAGAAAGCTTAAACGGCATTATAACTCCACATATTTCTTGTAACTCTGGACAATTGGTCCTGAGTTACAATTATTGGAACTAGGGCACTATGAGAGGCTGTTTGATAAAACAAAATGCAAGTGATGGATTTTTGGTGTGATTTTCGAGTAACCATTTTTCACGACTTATTTTTCCACTAAGCATCTATGAACCCTAGCAAACTATATAATTATGTATGGATGGGGTTTTGCTTGAAGAATACAATTATAGCATCAAATCTCCACTAGGGTGAAGCATATGGAAATTTTCGAGTTCTAAAGTGATTCACATTTTGGGGCAACATTTAAACTTTTGTTTAACCATGACATTTTTGCACTTACCCCTAATACTAAAGTAACACCATTTTTTGATTCCTTGAAGAAAAAACTTTCAGAAAATGTATACTTTTCTTATGATAGGGTAAAACGTTTTCAAGTTATGGGCTTTTCAATGTGTGGAGGTGCATTTTCTTGAACATTTTAGCATGTCACGCTTGCGACACGAACTTATGACGCATGGCCAACAATAATTTTTAGAATCGATTATGTGTAAGCATGAAGTTGATATTAAATAGTTCATTTTTGCAGGAAAAAACAAAATTATTCCTCAGGAAGTCCAAGCATGTGAGGGGCCTACCAGAGGAGGTGAGAGTAGCATGTGACCATAGAAGAAAAGCAAGAATAGCCATGCTAAACAATCCTTCACCAGTAAATAGATCCAAATATGCAAAGCTAAATAAACATGTCAAGTGGAACGTGAAACAATGGAAAAGGAAACTACTTGAAGCTGAAGTTGCAGAAATGGAAGAAGCCCATGCAAAGAATGACAGTCATGAACTCTTTAAACGAGTTAAAAAACTGGGGAATGAAAAGGAAACAATACCATCTGCTGCCAAAGATAAGCAAGGCATCCTCAAAACAGCTCCAGCTGACGTCTTGAAATGCTGGCATGACTACTTCGACAAACATCTAAACACAGAGTTCCCCAGGGACCAGGCAGTTCTAGACTCAATTCCACCACCCAGTTGCAGTGCTCCACCTAGTCAACCCTTCACAATGGAGGAACTTGCAGAAGCTATCAAAAAGCTGAAAAACAACAAGGCCTGTGGACTGGATAGAATTGCAGCTGAAACCCTTAAATATGGTGGAGTCTCAATGAATCAAATGCTTCTAAAGGTCATCAACACTGCATGGTACCTAAGTAAAGTGCCAGAGGATTGGAGTGCTGGACTGATCACCCCAGTCTTCAAGAAGACCCTGCCAACTACAGAGCTATCACTCTGCTATCTATCCCAGGCAAGGTTTTCTGCAGGCTGATACTTAACAGAATGCAAGACACTATCGAGGATCACTTAACAGAGGCACAGTGTGGCTTCAGAAGATCTAGAGGTACCGCAGATGCTATCTTCATTGCAAGACAGGTCTTCGAAAAGGCTAAAGAGCGACGCGTCCCTATCTACTGGAACTTCGTTGATTTCAAAGCAGCTTTCGACACCATCTGGCGTGAAGCCCTGTGGAAATGCTTGAGGTCCATTGGAGTAGATGGCAAACTTGTAGATCTGATTGAGGCCATGTACCAGCAGACAAAATGCGCTATGATTGTGAATGGCAAAATATCTGAATGGTTTAAAGTAGACGTTGGAGTGAGGCAGGGTTGCCTCCCATCTCCTGTGTTGTTCAACCTGTTCCTGGAGTTTGTTATGAAGGACCTTCAACAACTAAACACCGGGGTGAAGATTGGCAAAACCAACATCAGCAACATCCGTTATGCTGATGACACCACCCTCCTTGATGCAGTGTTTGAGAAACTCCAGATAGCCACAGATGAGCTGGACAATGCATGTAAGAAATGGGGCATGAAAATCAACCCAGCTAAGTGCAAAATTATGTCTGATGACCCCAGGGATATCATCCTTAATGGTATACCAATTGATAAGGTTCAGCAGTTCGTATTCCTGGGCAGCAATGTACCATCTGTTGATGAAGATATTAAAAGACGCACCAGACTTGCATCCTGGGCCTTTGCCAGACTTAAGGGCACCATCTGGTCAAACAACACATCCTCCTGGCCATTGCCCCATCGCCACCTATGGCTCAGAGTCCTGGACTCTGTCAACTACTTCCAGACATAAGTTGGAGTCTTTTGAGATGAAGTGTCTCCGCTCCATGCTTGGTGTGTCACTAAGAGACAAAATGAGAAACGAAGACGTACGAGCACAGCTCAGATACCAGCAAAAAAACAGACGCTGTGACCAGAAGACGTCTGAAGTGGTTCGGGCATGTGTTGAGAATGTCAGACAATAGACAATAGATTGCCACACCAGGTATACCACCAGGACTTCACTAAAGGCAGAGGGCGCCCTCCACTACGCTGGAAAGACCAAGTTGGACAGGATGCCCAGATCCCACTCGGTGAGGCAGAACAACTGGCCGGTAAGGCACGACTGTGAAACGTTTACGATAGAGCTATCGGATTCCGATAGACACATCGCATTGTTTTTCTCATATGCAAGATAATTTTTAATAAATTTTTGTTTGATAAATATCATTATTTTACTGTGTAGGACTGATTGAAGAGTAAAAATGAATCAAACTATTTTCATATTTTCTGGTACTGATGTATTTTCTATCGTAAACACTTGTCGGAATCCGATAACTCTGTCGTATTCATAACACAGTTGCGCCTAACCGACAGGAATGGAGGCGACGCTCTCAGAGGAAAGCTAGGGAATCCCAGATTCTACGCATATAAGTCAAGTAAGTCAAATGTTTTCACATACTGATCTATAACTTTAGTATCATATAAATTATTGTTGGTAAAACAATATATCAAATCTTTTGAGCAAATTTTAAACTTAAAAGTTTGCTTTTTATAATAATACCAAATTCAGAAAAATCGAATAAAGGAATTATTTGTCAGAGATCAAATAAAACTGATATGGTAATATAGATCGGTATGTGATGTGCTTTTTACCGATTTTCAAACAGATCGGTATGTGATGCGACCGACGCATTGTTCTTTTTCTGAAGGTGTAGTTCCCAAACAATGGAAGAGGGCTGTAGTTGTTAGACTCCTAGAGAAGACAAACTGCGCCCTGCCTCCCTTACCGATTGTTTCGCAAAAGTTAGTGAAATGATCATCACTAACTGGGTGCTTGAAGATTTTTCTAGAACTTTCTTTGTACCGATAGCATCTTGTTTTTACGAAAGAAGGTTTTCGATCGTTTCGCCACGTTCTTCGTTTAAAACGACATTACGATGGATAGTGTCTTTAAGTTTTTTGTTCTCTGCTTTCGATTCTTCTAGTTCATTAGACACACGCTGTACATCGTCAATGAGAGAATGCTTATCCTTTTCGATCTGTTCGACGACAATTTGTTGATGCTTTTGTCTTTCCGACTTTCTTCGTCTAATAGATTGTTACGTTCGAGGGACTCTTTAAGTTTTTTGTTTTCTGCTTTTGTTTTTCCTAATTCTTCCGCAAAGTGCTGTATTTTTTATTTTCCATTTGCAAGTCGCTTAATTTTTCAGCGTTGCGTTTCTCTTTCTCTAAAAGAGAGTTCATATCTCGCTTATATTGCTCAATTGCGTCAGCTTGTCGTAGGATATCGTCGACTGACCGACGATTTTCTTCGATAACACGATCAATTTCGCCATCGATTCTTTTTTCTTTCTTTTCAGAAGTGAGGTTTCTAATGATTTCTTTTTGTTTGTGCAAAACACTGCGAAGTTCGTAGCGTTCTTGCGCAAACTCCCGCTCGAGAGAGTGCTTCTCATCGGCACGTAGTGTAACGTCCTTTTCCAATTCTGTAAGCCGTGCTGACATTGCGCGTCTCTACGTTTCTAGTAATTCCTTTATTTTTTCGAGTTGTTTTGTTAATTCCTCACGTGTCTGCGATTGTACTTTAAGTTTAGTTTCTAAAAATATACGAGATTTGTCGAAACGTTTCTTTTCTTCGACGTTTTGTTGATGCGCATTCACGAGTTCTTCCGTCATCCGTTGAATTTCTTGACGACTTTCGTCCACGATCATATTCTGAGAATTTCCCGCATCGCTCTCTTCCAACAGTCTTTCCATCGTCATAAATTTGCGATTCGTCCGTTGTAATTCACTTTCCAAATCGCGTTTTTCCATGTCGAGTATTTTGATTTGTTCAGAAGCGCTATTTTGACCCATCACAATTTTAGCCACGTTATTTCTTTCGGCTTCGCATTCCCTTTGCAGTTTTTCGAACGCTTTACGGTGAACATTCTGTTGCGTATGTAAGGTGGAATTGTCTATGCTCAGTCGAGTAACGTCGTCGTACTCGTCGTACTTTGATTCCAACGTGTTTTGTAAGGAAAGGATAACACCCTGTTGTTCCGCGACACGATTCTCGAGATCAGCGGCACGATCTTTAGATCTCTGAATCTCTCCGTTTGCGGCCTGATTGGATAGCTTTAGTTCGTCGTGTAGCGTCTTCAGCGAATTGTATTCCGCCGTCATCTTATCATTAACAGAGACGTTGATCTTGTTCTTCTAGAATCATTTTTTGCGCTTCAACAGACGTTTTTTGTTTCAAAGACATCGATTCTATCTCTTTTCTGTACGCGTCATTGTTGTTTTCCATATTGATCAAAGCGTCTTCTTTTTTTTTCATATTTTAATCTTTAGAAGTTGGTTAGAAATTGTTGCGTTGAGTTTCTCTCGTTCAACGTGCTCGAGGCGCGATTGTAATTCCGAAACATGTTCTTGAAGGTTTTGCATTTGAATCAAATAGCCATCTATTAAATTCTTTGTTGATTCAGACCCGTTGGTTGGTCTCATTACTCGCGATTGCGTCGTCACTATTTTTTGATTTGGATGACGATCCTGGCATGTACGAAAGTACGACAAAATCGTCTGAAGATAAATTGCTCTTTACACCATGACCGTTGTCGGATTTCAACGAAAGAAAATCACGGTCTTCACCGGTCTCTCCCCTAGTTTCGACGACGAGAAATTTGTTAGATTTTAAAGCGTGATGATCGTCATCGTCGTCATCATCGTCAACTAAATCATTGCTTTTTCGTTTAACAACGTTTCCCGACGAAAGTTTAGTTTCGTCATCGTTTGGATCGATCGATGGTGGGGTGTGAAGCGGTGCGTAGTCGTCGATAACCTTACTGTCGTCCTCGATGACAGAGGCGTTAGCAGGAGCTGGATGAGGAAAGTCGATGACATCGGCATCTTCATTCTCTTCATTTTCGAAGATTGAGGAACGCGAACGTTGCTGTTTTCAAATGTCGCGTACGACGTTAGCAGAAATCACAATCGCAGCAAAAAGATCACGACGAAAGATGCAGTCAAGTCGAGCAAAATAAAGTCACCGCCGTCAGATATGACGAGGTTGACAATATCCTATAAAAGTCATTCTACATCGTCGAGATTAAAAACAGTATCATGCACGCCGACAAAATAACAACATGTTGACCAAAAATGACGAAGGATCCAAGGAGAAGGATCCTCCACGTCGACGTGATAGTTCGCAACGAAACAACACGTCCAAACAACAAACAACCCGCACACGCAAGACCGGAACCATCGTCGTCTCCGTCGACGATGACGACGACGACTCGACAGCGTCGTTAACGAACATTGGCAATACTAGCGTCGTCACCGATTCCGATAAAATCTACGCTCGTCTAAATCGAGACGATTTCATCGTCGTGTCTGTATCAGGGGCACATCAAAATTGTTTTTATAGGTGTATGGTGATAGGAACAAACCTCGAAAACTACGTGCAAAAGTCAGCGACAACGATTACACCTAGTACGAGAGATCAACTCGACTCGGCCGCTGCTAAATTACGGAAAGACGTTGTCGCATATGGTCAAAAAGAAAAAGAAACATTTCAAAGCTTATTTTCAAACGGTTGTTACGCCGAAGTGATGAAAGAAAGAGGTTGCCAAAACTTCGTGGAAGTACTCGAAAATATCGCACAATCTCACATCCCGAGCGATAGTTTTGATATTTCACTCCTCGTTAATTGTTTGAAAGTACGACTCGTAGTGTTTCGTTTAAATAGAAGCGACAATAACTTCCGCTTGCTAGTCACGTTTGTACCCGTGCACAAATTTGCTGCTGCAAGCGATACCTCTGCGATTTTTGTACAGTCCTAAGTTGGCCAACGAAGTGGGCGATCACTACGATTTTTTGATACGAAAATAATAATTATCCATCCGGTTTTTTGTGTGATTGTTTTTGTTTTTTGTATTATTCTTTATTATTCAACAATTCTTGTAAAATTAGGGAGTAATTTCTTCCGTGCATATTTCAAATA
The DNA here is from genome assembly GCA_000969725.1 of Ophiothrix spiculata. Lineage (NCBI taxonomy): Eukaryota > Metazoa > Echinodermata > Ophiuroidea > Amphilepidida > Ophiotrichidae > Ophiothrix > Ophiothrix spiculata. The sequence goes on from JXSR01S004781.1 coordinate 109,253, forward strand.
TATCCTGAAGACTTCTATGTGTAGGCATTGGTGCCAGATCCTCAAATTGCTTTGAATTTAGAATTACCTTATCGTTCTTTTTAAACCCGTCTAAAATACAACGAATAGCATAAGCGCACGTTTCATGAGGGTGATGATATAGAAAATCCCTATGTTTGGGGGATTTAATCTTCCGTATGTAATTTCAAGAAATGCTTTGCAACTGTTTTCTAACGGAAAAAGACGTGAAATTTTAACGTGTTCAAGACTTAAGTTATACATACTACGTGATCAAATGTGTCTAAGTTTACATTCCAAGCCTTTACCCTAAGTGATAGATCTGTCGTCGTCATCATTGATTAAACATCCGACTGCATCGACGTAGTGACGCGATATATTTTCGACCGAAGAGTTAGATATCGCAGTCTTCTTTCGCGTTGAAACAACCTATCGATAACGTCTCCCAGTACGCACCATAGACGATTTGTTTGTTCCGTCCTAACACGTTGCCTTTGAGATGGTGTCATATTGAATCTGTTGACGAAAAATGGCCTCGTCAGACTACGAATATGATTGTCTTCGACGTCGATAATAGTTTGATCGATTAACGTTCTTCCCGTTGCCGCACACACGACATTGAACCCGTCGTTTACAGGTAAGCAAGAATCGAAGAGACCCGTTGTCCTCTTGCAAGCGTGAACGCGTAACGATTTGGTGCAAACCACGTAGAGACCATTTCCTTGCGGGTCCGTAAAATGACAAGAGTTTTTGCACACGTGGTCGTGATCGATGAAATGCGTAACGACATTTTGACGACATAAGACCATTTCCAGTGCCTTTTTCCGATTTCTAATTTCTTCATCGTACGTATCAACAACGTGATCGTTCATCATGCCGTACAATTAATGTAAAAACACCCCCCCCCCCCCACAAACAAAGTACGTGTCTACTTCTCTGTTACTCTGTTATATATATTTCATTATTTTATCTTTCTTTCAACAGGCATCTAGAGGAACAGGTTGCCACTTTGGTTGGTTAGATGAGTATCCTTGGATGAAACCAGTTGCAATGACCGCAACTCTGCCTATATTTACGCCAAAACCGTATCCGTTTTGTTTACCTCTTCTATGACCGTCAGCAGTCATTGGTCGGATAAATTTGCTTCGCTGACCTATCGAAATCGTCCACTCGTGAAGACAATAACACAAAGTTATCTGTGTAAATCGTGCGTTAGAAAAGGATTAACGTCAGTGTGCGTACATCGAAAACACTTGATGCCGTCTCACCTCGATGGCTCGGAAGGTAACGCTATCAGCCAGATGATGAATCTGATCAGCAATGGTTCCTATGAACTAGAAGTTCTTGGAATCGCAGACTCCTTAAAACCTATCACCGAAAGATTATTCCAAGAATCGCTACTGAATCGTTTGTTTGAAGACAGACGGGTTATCGTAGCCACAATTCCGATCTTAAAGACCGTTGATCAAATGCCTTTTATGTCATCGATCCGACTCCATCGGATGTCTCCGGAATAGGACTGGTAGGCGGTGTAATTCTCAACGGAGAAACACGTCTGGTAAGTTCTTTTTTACTTCTAAGTACTTTTACAATTCGACTTTTTCATAACTGCTTACGATAATGTTGAATTCAACGTTTCGTTTCTTCGTCGCACCTCGTGCCGACCAACGGTACTTTTAAAACAGCGCTCTCACCGCACTTAGTACGACTCAACAAGGTGACCTGCGTAAACAGGGCCCTAACTCGATCGACTGAACAAAAAGCAGGCGTGAAACCGTAATGGGCCTGTCAAACGTATTTTTTACCAAACGTTTAACCTCTCCTGAAATGTAATCTAACATCCACATCTTATTCAAGGGCATCTGTTGCCTGAATTCTTCGTTCACTCTTTCTACAAATGCAATTTGAAACATAACTAATAACGAATATACATAAGTCAAAATTTCGGCATTTGTCTCGAAGCATTTAAGTAATTCGATAAATCTATTCAAAATTGAATTTCTCAATCGATATTTCACCGCGTATTTTAGTTTAGATTCCCGTCGTGCTGCGACGGTTTTACTGTCATCACGATTTAATAGTTCTCCCCGTTCTCGACTGCAACATCTTATCAAAAATTTGGCGTCTTGAGACTCTAAAACGGTGATTTCGGCAATTTGGTAATGTTAAAGGCATATCTACCTCACATTATCTTATCTGTAGGCTTCATTTTCTTCATTCAGGTGATTAATTGTAATCAAAAATGTTGGTACGATGGTCCTCACTGACTTATCCAAAGCACTTGATATGGTCGACCATACTCTCAAGATTGAGAAATTTATTCGCTTGAGAGTCAGCATTGTACCATGGTTGTTTGATTTCAACAGTGACCGTCTTCAATGTGTCCGACATAAAAACTCACTCTCAGATTACAAAATTCTTAAAGGAGGATTACTTCAGGGAACAAAAGTGGGACCTCTTGGATTCCAAGTCATTATTAATGATGCTGATATTCCTCCCAATTCAAAGTGTTGGAAATATGTCGATGACTTTACACTTGCTGATGATAGCTCATGCAGTATAATTTTTCAAAATAGATCTCTGAAACCAAATTGAGTTTGAATCCCAGCAAGGGTCAAGCCATGCAAATATGTTTCAAGAGGAAAGAACCTTTACCAACTGTTTAGATTATTGGTGTTGAATTAGATTATGTAAAAGAACCAAAACTCTTTGTTTGTGGATACAAAATGATCTGCAAACAAAAATTTAACTGAAATAACTAAACAGGCTAATATGAGAAACTGTACATGCTTCGGATATTGAAACAAATGGTTTTAATTCAGAAGAGCTTACGACAGTTTACAAGGGCTATGTTAGACCTCTTTTAGAATATGGTGATGTAACCTGGCATTCTACTCTCACTGATGGTCAATCCAAAACTCCTGAGCAATAAAGATAAGGATACAGAATATCCTGGGAATGAATTTTCATATTTTTCGGAAGCATTGCTGGTTTGTGGTCTGAGCTCTCTCCATGACAGGAGAGAGGATCATTGGCAGAGGTTAGCTAAAGGACTTTCTTGTAGCAATAGAACTAATGATCTGCTCTCTCCAGTCAGGAGTGAAGTCCACGGTCGCAATCTACGCAGTGCAAACAAATTGTCCCAACCCACTACCCAGTTTACAAAAATAGGGCCGTGGTAAAAGTGGAATGGTCCCTGGCGGTATATGACATTTTAAAATGTTTAAGAGGTGTTCAATCTGTCATATACCGTCACAAAACACTCCACATTCATCACAACCCTATTTTTGTAAACTGGTGGGGAGTTGAAGGATAATTTTTCGTTAGCTTCCAAGCATTCTCTTGGCGAAGTCAAATGTGACCAGGGTATTTAATCGCCTGCTTTTCACTCTATTACATATACACATTCCATATGACTACTCAACTTCAGTGGTGAAGTTACCTTGATACAGGTGTTGTTAAATAAAATTTGACCTAAAAATCACCTTTTTTTGACCCATTTGTGTTGTTGCCCCCTACCCGTACGTGAGGGGGTTGATCCCATTCGGTACTCAATTTTACACTTAACTAGATAATCTATCAGATCAGACCAAAAGCAACATAAGCTCCAGATAGTTTCCTTATAAACGCCTTGTGAGATATGGCTGAATACAGTGTTTGTGCGGAAATACTTTAAACCGCTAGTGTATATATATATGCAAATCACATTATGAAGCATCTATGTACAATGAAAAATGTACCTAAAATTGATTTTTTTCCACTCTAAAAATGGTCTAATTTAACATGGAATTCTGACCATTTCGTTGGTCATTTTTCATAAGCACAACCTTCAAAGCCGACCATTCCGGTTTGTGATGCTCGAGTGCATGATTGGAAGACATATAGTCAGTTCAAATGTTCTGTCCGTGCATAACAATGCATTTTGTAATCCGTAGTAAAATATTTTGTTCACCCATTACTTATTCTATTCACTGGAGTCAATAAGTATAGATAATCCCCACTTGAGAAATTACAAACCTTGACAGTCCTTTTGTGTTTACACGATAAAAAGCACAACTAAAAATCTCTAGGCGTTATGCTTTTCGTCGAAGACAATAGCCTATCCTATACTTTGATTGACAGGCCTCTTTTGTGCGGTAACATTAATTCGATACTTCTATTGTCATTTACGATTTAGTTAACAAAATCCTTTGTCCTTTAATGAGATAACGGACAGAACATTTGAACTAGCTAATAGTTTGAGAATGATTAAAGGATATTGACCCTGTGAACATATTGAAAGTTTTCCCATTGTCGACATCATGATTATATTCAGTGTTAGGTCAATAAAGTAGGCATATTGTTTTCAATAATGTGTGAACAATCTATATGGAGAACAAACAAATGCAAACACGCGTAATTCAACCAGCTAATTGAACACATTGACAGCTGTGGAAAGTAAAAAGTCTAGTTGAATTATCAAGCACGCGTTGCTCGTTCCGGTTGTTTATTGCATACTCTCTGTAGGCTAAATATAAATAAATAAATAAATAGATAAATAAATTACCTAAATAAATAATTATACCTCAACAAATAAATACTGAATAATACAATAAATAGGCCTAAATTAATAAATAAGTAAATCAACAAATAAATCAATAAACAAACAAATAAATACATAAATAAAAAGTAAATAAATAGGCCAAATAAAAATAAATAAATAACAAGTAAAAAAAATAGGTCTAAATAAATAAAAAAATAGATAAATAACATAAGTAAATATATAGGCATACATAAAATAAATAGGCCTAAATAAATCAACTAAGTAAATATATAGGCATAAATAAATCAAATAGGCCTAAATAAATAAATAAATTAATAAAATAAAAATATTAAAAACAAATTCAATGAAAAATAAAAATAAAAAAGATAACAGGGTAAAAAATAATTAACAAATAAATGAAGAAATAAATAAGCAGTCAAAATAATAAGAAAAGTGTAATTGAAAACTTAAAAAAAACACCTAATATAAAAAAATAAATGAATAGAAATATTACAAGTAATGAATAAAAATAAGCAAATAAATATGTAAACAAATAAACAAATAGATGAAAATAATTAGAGCAAATAATTTAGAACATGAAAACAAAAATAAATTACAGTAAGATTTAAAAAATAGACAAATAAAAACAAATAAATAAAAAATAAAATAAATAAAGTAAACAGAAAGGCATAAAGAAAGAACAAAATAATCAAATGAGTTGATAAATAATAGATAGTTACCATCAAATAGAGAAGAACATATATAAAATTAGTGAAGAAAGACAAATCACGAAGCACATAGCGTTCCCACCGGAACTTGAACGCATGATCTTCGAATGATATCTGACTGGATATGATATCTGACTGGAAAGATTGTATGATAGTGATCATATGCAAAAAACTTACCTTGAACGACGAAGCAGTTATGATATTCTCCTCAAAAACTTGTTCACCATAAAAATAGATTCCAACTTTATTCGGAGATGAAAGCAGTCACAAGGTTAATTGAAGCATTCCGAGAAAGAAGAGATGGTCAAGTGATAATTTTTTATCCAACTTAAAAAGTTTTGCTATCATTTAATTCTCTAGAACAAGCAGAATTCCCTTGGGATTTATACGCCATGAAAATATCACGGTAAAAGATAGGAATCAGAAGTCGGCGGAGCTTTAAGTCAATTTCTTGAATCGATATCGTGACGTCAAAATGTAAATTGTGCTATAGCTGGGGCTGCTGTCAAGAGATTTTCGTCACACGCGCTGATTCCGTATAGACAAAGGAGTACATTAAGCGGTGAGCACCGGAATAATATCTCGATATCAGATGTTTGTAAGGCTTGAGTGCTGCACCGTGTTTGACCGAATTTGAAGCTTTCTTCAGTTGATCTATAGGCAGACTTCCCACTCTGAAAAATCTATCCAGAAATATGTTGAGGTGGTGTACATGAGGGAGATACATTTCCTTACCAGAATTTATCGGA
>JXSR01S004781.1:137032-147119 GCA_000969725.1 Ophiothrix spiculata
TGTATGACTGAAAAACATGCTTATGTGGTCGAATAAAAAAGCTGATTTTTTGCTTGAAATAAAAAAAGGTTCAGTTTCCACTGGAATGAGCCTTTAGTAATTGACAAATGATATGAAGGGGGTGTCTGAGGGGGATGTTCCCTCTCAGAAGATCGACAATTTTGAAATTCCAAAGCGCAAATCACGCCATTTGGTCCATACCTTTTGTGTAATTGATTCTCAAGTTCTCACTTTTTTATGCAAATGTGAGCAGGATAACATCAGATGGAGGGGGTGTCTGAGGGGGATGTGCCCCCTGAGAAGATGGAACATTTTGAAATTGCTAAGTGCAAATCACACCCATTTGGTGCATATCTTTTTGTGCAATTGATGCTTAAGTTGTCACTTTTTTATGCAAATGTGAGCAGGGTAAGGTGGGGTTCCCTTTCGATTACGGGCACTTGTGCATACATCGGAGTGGTTTTACGAAGCCGTGATTACGGGGAAAAAACTGGGTAATTACGAAGTGTTTGTGGGTAATTGAATTGATACTCAACAAAGCACTACGCAAAGTTGTCAAACTGTTTACAAATCGAGTCCTCTAGATTTATTGATCGATCAATATTCCTCTTTTGTCAGTGTTGATTTGGTCAATCAGAGGTCGATGGGGATAATAACCAATTATCCCTGCAATTTTCTTGGTCTATCGACTTTTAAATATGAGTCAATAATTAATTGAAACAAACTAATTAGGTCAAATGCAGAGTTTAAATGGACGATTTTAAGTTTTCGCAAATACCGCATGTAAAATTATGGTAGTTGGACAAAAAATATGTTAACAGAATATATTCTTATAATGTTTATGCCTTGCCTAGTAGGTATATGTACATGTATGTCTAACTTTATTTTTGTATATTATTTCTATATGTAACTGTTTAGTTTTCTTGTATAGCGCTTAGAGACTCATGTGTTAGGCGCTTCATATAAGCACCGTTATATTATTATTATTATTATTATTATTAGTAGTAGTAGTAGTAGTAGTAGTAGTATAATTCTCAAAATAACAATATTTGAAATCCGCAATAATATGCTTTTAATCATGTGCTGTACGTCAATTTCAACACTAAATTTGTTTTATTAAAGGGAACCGTTGAAATAGAATGATTAAGAATACGGGCAGTTCCGTGAGGCACTTCACGGTAATGAGTGAACGCGGTCAAATCGGGTGATAGGCCTGCTTGAAGCCTCGCTCAGCGTAGGCGCATGGCATTCCCTCAGTTTGATTGAAATATATGAAAAGGAACAATATCATGATATGTTTTTGAATTGATGGAAATAAATGCTTTGAAAAAGAGCAATATATTTTTGAATTAATGGAAATAATAAGAAACTTCAAAAACGTCAAACATTTTGATAAGGGCAATATATTTTTGAGTACCGTAATGGAAATATTAAGGGAAAAAGTTTAAAACATATTACGTGTGGTCAGCCTAATCATTTTATTAAACATACGTTTCACTTTTCTCTGGACTGCAATTAAAACATAATAAAATTTAAAAGAAATGGAACAGACTGATCATGATGAAATAAACATTTAATAATACTATACACGAGTCTTTAATATTTATTTATGAAATTATAAAAAAAAAAAGTGTATTGCATTTAGCAATTGACAAATGATATGGAGGGGGTGTCTGAGGGGGATATATCTTGCATATCTTTTTGTCTTATTCATAGTTTTCAAGTTGTCTTTTTTTCATCCAAATCTGTGCAAGGTTACTTCAGAGTAATGCATTTAGCAATCGACAAATGATATGAAGGGGGTGTCTGAGGAGGGTTTGGCCCCTCAGAAGAAAGACAATAAAATTTGAAATTCCAAAGCGCAAATCACGCCATTTGGTGCATATCTTTTTGTGTAATTGATGCTCAAATACATGATGTGGATCCTGCTCACTTTTTATGCAAATGTGAGCAGGATAACATAAAGAGTATTGCATTTAGCAATTGAAAAATGATATGGAAGGGATGTCTGATGCGCCCCCTCAGAAGATAGAACATTTTGAAAAAGCTAAGCGCAAATCACACTATTTGGTGCATATCTTTTTGTGTAATTGATGCTGAAGTTGTCACTTTTTTATGCAAATGTGAGCAGGGTATTAAACGTTAGTGTATTGCATTTAGCTTTTGACAAATGATATGAGGTGGGTGTCTGGGGGATGGCCCCCCTCAGAAGATAGAAAATGTTGAAATTGCTAAGCGCAAATCACACCATTTGGTGTATATCTTTTTGTCTTAGTAATGCTTTTCAAGTTGTCATTTTTTGCATCCAAATCTGTGCAAGGTATTCTTCAGAGTAGTGCATTTAGCAGCCGATAAATGATATGAAGGGAGTGTCTAAGGGGGATGTGCCCCCTCAGAAGATAGAAAATTTTGAAATTCCAAAGCGCATATCACACCATTTGGTACATATCTTTTTTGTGTGTGTAATTGATGCTCAAGTTGTCACTTTTGCAAATGTGAGCAGGGTAGTATCAGCGTATTGCATTTAGCAATTAAAAATGATATGGAGGGGGTGTGCCCCCTCAGAAGATAGAAAATTTTGAAATTCCAAAGCGCAAATCACACCATTTGGTGCATATCTTTTTGTCTTATTAATGCTTTTCAAGTTGTCGTTTTTTCATCCAAATCTGTGCAAGGTAACTTTAGAATAGACAAATGATATGAAGGAGGTGTCTGAGGGGAATTTCCGAAGATATACAATTTTGAAAATCCAAAGTGCAATCACGCCATTTGGTGCATATCTTTTTGTGTAGTTGATGCTCAAGTTGTCACTTTTTTATGCAAATGTGAGCAGGGTAACATCAGTGTATTGCATTTAGCAAATTGACAAATGATATGGAGGGGTGTCTGAGGGGGATATATCTTGAATATCTTTTTGTCTTATTAAAAGTTTTCAAGTTGTCCTTTTTTTTCATCAACATCTGTGCACGGTAACTTCACAGAGTAATGCATTATTTTAGCAATCGACAAATGATATGAAGGGGGTGTCATCCCCCTCAGAAGATAGACAATTTTGAAATTTCAAAGCGCAAATCCCGCCATTTGGTGTATATCTTTTTGTCTAATTCAGTGATGCTTCAAGTTGGCATTTTTCAGATATAGATGGAGCGCCCTCAGAGAAAATTTTGAAATTTCAAATCGCAAATCACGCCATTTGGTGCATAGATTTTATTTTTATGATGCTTCAAACTGTCACTATTTTCATCTAAATTGGGTCAATTAAGGCACACCGTCGAGTCTTGCATTTAGCTATCGACAAACAATAAAGGGGGTGTCTGAGGGGTGTGTGCCCCTTATGAGATAAATAATAATTGATTTCAGGACAGGGGTATAACCAATGGAGAAAAAGTTTGTAAAATACGTCCGAAATGTGAAACAAAAGCGCCATTTGGTGTTAGGAGTGAGGAGGGGCATGGTCCAAATAGTCAATGAGTGTGGAAGCGCGGGAGAAAAATGTCAGCAAATTTGCTAATTTCATCTGAAAAGTGTTGTAAAATCTTAATTTGCGCGAAGCATGCAATTTTTTTGTTGTTGATATTTTATCATCAATTCGGTTTTCTTCCCTGTAGCACCTACTTGGTTGCCCTTCTCTTTTCGTTTAATTTTTGCCGTCAATTTGGCGCCCCTGAAGTTTTATTCCCGGTAGCTATAGTTGGTCTGGCATGAAACTCGTTGACGCCCCTTCTTCAGGAATTATTTTTATGCCAATTGGGCGCCCCTAAAACTGCAAAAATGAAATAGGCTTACCATATTTTTTTGGAGAGGGGCAATTCTCACCGCCAATTGACGCCCGAAGTTTTATTCCATAAGAAACTTCTTGCATATGAAACTGGTTGGTGTCTCTCTCCACAGGTTGATTTTTTTTTTCCATTCTCTCTCTCTCTTTTTGTTTTTATATTTTCTTTCCCTTCCCCTTCCTCTTTTTCTTTTTTCCCTTTACTTCTGTCTTCTCTCGATTTTTTTTACCTTCCTTTTTGGCGCCCTCTTTTTCTTCCTCTTCTCTCTTTGTGTCTTTTCATTTTTTCTTTCCTTTTTGCATCCCTCCTTCTTTCCTTTTGTTTTCTTTTTGCGCCCTCTTTCCCTCTTTCTTTTCTCTTTTCTTTCTTTCCTCGTTCTTTCTTTTTGCGCCCATCCGTCTTTCTTTTTCTCTTCCCCTTCTTTCATCTTTTTTTGGTCCCTTCTTTAAGCGCCCCTCCCTCTTTCTTTTCTCTTTCCCTCTTCTCTCTATTCTCTCTCTTTCTTGTCTTTCCTTTTTGCGCCCCTCCTCCTTTCCCTTTCCCTCTTTCTTTTTATTTCCTTTTTGCGACCTTCCCTTTTTCTTTCCTCGTTCTTTCTTTTCCTCCCTCTTTCTTTTCTCTTCCTCTTCTTTCCTCTTTCTTTTGTACTTTTTTTTTGCGCCCCTCCCTCTTTCTTTTCTCTTTACCTCTTCTCTCTCTTTCTTTGCTCTCCTTTTTGCGCCCTCCTCCTCTTACCCTCTTTTCTTTCCCCTTTTTCGCCCCTCTCTCCCTTTTTTCTTTCTTTTTTCTTCTTCTTTCTTTCTTCTTTTCCTCCTTTTTGCGCCCCTCTGATGACCCCCCGGGGAGGGGGCACGTGCTGCCATGCCGGCACGTGCCTCCCAGTGTCATCAAAGGGGCACAACAATGAAAAGGAAAAAAAGAGAGAAAGAAAGAAAAGAGAGAGAAGAAGAAAAAAAGGAAAGAAAGAAAAGGGAAGGAGGGGCGAAAAAAGGAAAGAAAAAGGGGAAGAAGGGGGGCGCAAAGGGAAAGAAAAGAAAGAGAGAAAGAGATAAAGAGAAAAGAAAGAGGGAAGGCGCAAAAAAGGAAAGAAAAAAAGGAGAGACGAAAGAGAGAAGAAAGAAGAAGGGGCGCAAAAAGGAAAGAAAAAGAAAGAGGGAAAGGAAGGAAAAAAGAGGGGCGCAAGAAAAAGAAAGAAAGAAATGAAAAGACAGTAGAAAGAGGGAGGGCGCAAAAAAGGGAAGATAAGGAAAGAAGAAAGGAGGGGCGCAAAAGGGAAAGAAAAAGGAAAGAAGGAGATGTGCAAAAAGGAAATAAGTCAATTAAAAGACAGAAGAAAGAGGGAGGTCGCAAAAAGGATAAAAAGACGAAAGAATTGAAAGAAAAAAGAAAGAAGGGGGGGGGGGCGTAAAAGGGAAAGAATAAAAAAAAACAGGGAAAGAAAGAGGGCGCAAAAAGGAAAGCGAAAACGAAAAGACAGAAGAAAAAGGGAGGGGCGCAAAAAAGAAAGAGGAAAGAAAGGAAAGAGAAAAGAAAGGGGCACAACAAGGAAAGAAAAAATGAAAAGGAGGAGGGGCGCAAAAAATGAAAGAAAAGAAATATGAAAAAGGGAAAGAGAAATGAAAGACGAAGGGGCGCAAAAGGGAAACAGAAAAGATTGAGGGAAAGAAGGAGGGACGCAAAAAAGAAAAAAAATTAAAAGACAGAAAGATAAATGTCCAAGCACTGAACATGCTGAAATATTGTCTTTTTTGGTCAATATCTGAATAAAAGTACCAACTTGTTGCATCAAAATCTATGCACTAAATGACGTGATTTCAAATTTCAATTTTTTCTATCACGTGAGGGACCACATCCCCCTAAGACACCCCCTACATATTGTTTGTCAATTCCTAAATGTAAGATGATGCACCTGAGAAGAAACTTCAGGGGCGCCGAATTTTACTGCGAAAATAAGAGAAAAGCCTTCCTTCAAATATACATTTTAATTTTTGGCAAACTTCAGGGGCACCGACCTGACAGGAGAAAAGGTATAAATCAACCTTATCAGAGGGACAAACACTACAAGCATTGTTGACATTAGTTGAAGCAACATTGCCGCATTAAAATGCCGCAATTTTGTAAATTTCAAAGCACTGAAATATTGTCCCTTTTAGGCCAATATCTGAATAAAAGTACCAACTTGTTGCATCAAAATCTATACACCAAATGACGTGATTTGCGCGTTGAAATTTCTAAATTTTCTATCACCTGAGAGGGCATATCACCCTCAAACAGACATCATATTGATTGTACATTGATAAATGCTACACTCAATAGAAGGCCTACTTTGACCAGATTTTGATAGAAAAAAGTTCCAACTTGAAGCATGAATTAGACAAAAAATATACGCATCAAATGCCGTGATTTGCTCTGTGAAATTTCAATCTCCTCAGGGGGCACATCAAAGTGCCACTTAAAGACTGAAATAAAACAAAAATATATGGATCTAATGGCGTGACTTGCACTTTCGGAGTTATGACCCTTATTTTATTTTCGAAGTTATGACCCTCATTTTATTTTCGGAGTTATGACCATCATTTTATTTTCGGAGTTATGACCCTTATTTTATTTTCGGAGTTATGACCCTTATTTTATTTTCGGAGTTATGACACTCATTTTATTTTCGGAGTTATGACCCTTATTTTATTTTCGGAGTTATGACCCTTATTTTATTTTCGGAGTTATGACCCTGTTTTATTTTAGGAGTTATGACCCTTATTTTATTTTCGGAGTTATGATCCTAATTTTATTTTCGGAGTTATGATCCTTATTTTATTTTCGGAGTTATGATCCTTATTTTATTTTCGGAGTTATGACCCTTATTTTTTTTTCGGAGTTATGAACCTTATTTTATTTTCGGAGTTATGACCCTTATTTTATTTTCGGAGTTATGACCCTTATTTTATTTTCGGAGTTATGACCCTTATTTTATTTTCGGAGTTATGATCCTTATTTTATTTTCGGAGTTATGACCCTTATTTTATTTTCGGAGTTATGACCCTTATTTTATTTTCGGAGTTATGACCCTTATTTCTTTTTCGGAGTTATGACCCTTCGGAGTAATGGTCCTTATTTCATTTTCGGAACTATGACCCTTCGGAGTAATGACCCTTTTGTTTTTTTCGGAGTTATGACCCTTGTCTTTTGTTCGGAGTTATCCCTAATGTTATTTTCGGAGTTATGACCCTTATGTTTTTTTCGGAGTTATGACCCTTATTTTATTTTCGGAGTTATGACCCTTATGTTTTTTTCGGAGTTATGACCCTTATTTTATTTTCGGAGTTTTGACCCTTCGGTATATTGACCCTCATGTTATTTTCGGAACTATGACCCTTCGGAAAAACGACCCTTGTCATTTTTTCGGAGTTATGACCCTAATGTTGTTTTCGGAGTTTTGACCCTTCGGAATATTGACCCTTATGTTATTTTCGGAGCTATGACCCTTCGGAGTAATGACCCTTCGGAATAATTTTATACATCTGTGTCATGAATCTATCTATATAAAAAGCATTGCTCGAATTGGTCCCCTTTCAGCAGAAGCAAAAACCCTTTTGGCCCATGGACTGTCCAATGTTGTGTCCGTAAAACAACAACAATTATTCAACTCATTACATACTTTTTATATAGATAGATTCATGACACAGATGTATAAAATGTCATGCTAGATAATTTAGGGAGTAACTTAGTCTCAAAATTCAAGATGGCCGCCAAGATAACATATTTTCATTTAAACGACTTACAACTACTAGTAAACACCAAATACTCAAATAATTATTGAAAATGGAGATCTTATCAATACGTTTGGCGTAAAATCGTGTTGTCTGCATGTTTCAAATTCAAAATGGCCGCAAAATAACATATTTTCATACGAATAATTACAAACCACACCTTTTAGAATGAAACGTCATCATCCTCAAATCATGTCTTTAACTTTTTTCAAAAGGAAAATTTTCACCGGAAACAATTGCTTCAATATTATGGTGTTAATATGATTTAGAAAAAAAATGTCACCCTAAATGGACGTCAAAATACATGTTATTAACCATAGACCACTATAGTTTCAGACAGGGCTGACATTCAGCATTAGTCAGTGACAATAGATCTTCCAGCGATGACGACGGAAACACACAGTAATGTTAGCCTTAAAGTTCTTCTATATACATAAGTGTTAAAAATGTTGTTGTCAGGATTAGCACTAAAATCGCAGAAATCAGCTGTTTAAGATAAAATGGACTGCAAATTGTGCCACCGAAAAACTCAGCAAACACCAAAAAGTCACAAATCACAAGCATAATGTAAAATAGATGTTAAAAACGATGAAAATGTATATAAAAATAAAGACGACATTGACGGGCGTGACAGTTTCCAAACGCCACTCACTAAAAAGTTGCTTTGAGGATTACAGCAAAAATATATCTCTAACAATTGTGTTGTTAATTAATTCTAGATCCAAAATGGGACCGATTTTTAAAAACGCAAAAATAGGCCATAGGGGCATTGAAATAACACATAAAATATTCAATCTAATATACCCTAAATGGCTTTACTCTTTACGAGCTTTAACAGACCGTATATTAATAATAATAATAACAATAACGCAATTCTTATTAAGGTGATGGGCTACCTTGAAAATGATTTTTTTTAAATTTTACATGCCAATTTTTTCATATGGTAGTATGTTGTTACCTATGGCAATGGAAATTCATCGGAAAAAATTGGGTCAAAGGTCACATAATTTGCATAAAAATGACAGCCATCTTGGATTTTTTAGGGTATTTTTTACGGCATTTTTCAATACCTAAATTTAATTTTTGATTTACTAATTGGTACTCAAGGATCTATAAAAAATGCGTAACAGAGCCCTTTTTTGAGATTTTGGGATAAAAAGGGGTAACATTTGGTAAAATTTGGCAAAAATCATGATTTTTTAAAAAAATGTGACAAAATTTGATTTATTGTCTCAAAAAGTAAATACAAATTTAAAAAAAAGACTCTGTTGCACTATAGCACGTCAAGGAGTATATTCTGTCAAAATTTGGTGGCTATAGCATGTATCGTTTTCAAATAGGAAGCCGTAAACTGAAGAAAATCAACGCTTCCTGAAAAACACCGATAAAGTCTAGAAACACTGTTTTGATATAATTATGCAAATTAGGTGCCATTTAATTATTCTAACATAGAACAGAAGAAACTACTTGATTTATCAAAGCATTTGGTGAAAAAAGTACAATCATAGGTAACTCCGTTATCAAATTATGAATTTTTCAAGCAAAAACTTAAGATAACGCTGGGTGAAAAAACAATAAAATACATAACAAATATCACTGGCTGAAAAACAATAAAAAACAAAATGATTTTTTTCCCGCAACAGAAAAAAATGCCATAACTTTGGAACCGCAGCTCCGATTTTGGTGAAACGAAGACCATTTAAAAGCTAATATTGCCCTCTACATGAATGTTTATAAAATGTTGCATTATATAGTAACAACTTATTTAATAAAATCACACAATATTAACTTGATAAACTTGGTATTTAGAAATAAGAGCATCTTTATAGGATTGTTATATGACTTAATGTTTTTGCTGACTTCAATGTAGTTAGGAATATCATTCCAGACTTTAACACCTTGGAAGAAGATGGATTTGTGTCGTCCTAATTTAGTTCTAATTTTTGGATACTTTAAGTGCGAAGCAAACCTTGTATCATATTTATGATTATCAGAATAAGTGTTAAATTGTCAAAGGCTGGTGGTAGTGAATTTTGACAATAGTTGTACATAAATGGGCCAATGTTTAGATTACATTGGTCAAACACTAGCTAAAAGCATAGTGGAAGAATATATTTTAGGCACTGCAGTCCCTTTAATTTTTGGCGTGCCAGACATCGGTGGGTCACCGACCGGTGTCCGGTTGGTCACCGGTCGGATTCCGTTGAGGCATCGACCCCCGAAACTAGACAAACTGAGGTTACTTAGTACACAAAGGGTTATGTGGACGTGCCGCAAATTCAGGTAGCAATATCAGGCTCTCTGGTTTTTCAATTGGTCCTTTTTCTTCGCAAAATGTGGTATTTTGATGAGTTCATTCTTCAAAATACTCAACAATTTGCGCCAAATGGTTTTTACTCCGAACTTTTTTTTTTTCTCCTGAACGGTTTTTAATTCGAACGGTTTTAATTCCGAACGGCTGTTTTTCCGAATTTTGGAGAAAAGACCGTTCGTATCAAAAACCGTTCGGACCAAAAACCGCTGTAGTTTCAAAAAGATTTTTTA
>JXSR01S004782.1:18241-38441 GCA_000969725.1 Ophiothrix spiculata
TGATAATCTGTGAACATGTAATAAACGCAAACTGTACGTCGCCAATATTTGACGTATAAATATTTTGCCGTTGACTTTGCATTTGTCGTATGTTTTATTCCCTCTACGAATAATATCATTTGGTTGCAGATTCGTTGGAAAAATTCATTAACCAAACACACGTAATATGAATATAAACTATACGCCATTAATATTTGACGTACATATATGTCGTATATTTTATTATTTTTACGAAAGAAATCAGTTGGTTGCCAATTCGTGGGAAAAATTCATTAATCAAAAGACGTGTTATGAATATAAACTATACACCACTTAGACTTGACGTACAGATATATTCCGGTTGACTTTACATTGTACCAGTGCTGTCGTATGTTTTATTATCTTTACGAACAAAATCACTTGGTTGCCAATTCGTGGGAGAAATTCATTAACCAAAAGACGTGTTATGAATATAAACTATACGCCATAAAAATTTGACGTACACATATGTCGTATGTTTTATAATCTTTACGAACGAAATGAGTTGGTTGCCAATTCGTGGGAAAAAATCATTAATCAAAAGACGTGTAATGAATATAAACTATACGCCACTAAGACTTGACGTACAGATATATTCCGGTTGACTTTACATTGTCCAGTGCTGTCGTATGTTTTATTATCTTTACGAACAAAATCACTTGGTTGCCAATTCGTGGGAAAAATTCATTAATCAAAAGACGTGTTATGAATATAAACTATACGCCATAAAAATTTGACGTACACATATGTCGTATGTTTTATAATCTTTACGAACGAAATCAGTTGGTTGCCAATTCGTGGGTAAAAATCATTAATCAAAAGACGTGTTATGAATATAAACTATACGCCATAAACATTTGACGTACACATATGTCGTATGTTTTATAATCTTTACGAACGAAATCACTTGGTTGCCAATTCGTGGGAAAAATTCATTAACCAAAAGACGTGTTATGAATATAAACTATAAGTCAATAAGACTTGACGTATAAATGTCGTATAGGTTTATTCGGTGCCAACTTGATTCTTACAAATAAATTGAATTGACATACATGTAATGACTAAAATAAGTCAATTTTTACCCCTTCCTAGGCTGATGGGTGTGTGTCGTGGGGGCAGTGGTGTAGCCAGGCCTTTCTCCAAGTGTGGGCAAACCATCAAAGATTTCTCCAATGGATTTTATCGAGCGACTTTACAGGGGTTCCAAGGGGCCGACTCTTGTTACTTTTATTACATAAAATTGCTGATAACCAGATATTGTGCACATACAGTAATTCAAGAAAAACCGCCAAATAAGTTGTGCTTTATGAAGTTTTCAACCTAATTTTAAGCAATTTTCAGCTCTAATCATGCTAATTGTCGTAATTTTATGTGAAGAAGGCAATTTCCTGCCCCTTTATTTTTCTCCCAGGTCTTCAAAATTTCTCCAAAAGATTTCCGAGGTGGGCAAATCGCCCACTTTGCCAACCCTAGCCTTGGCTACGCCACTGCGTGGGGGTGATAGTCAGTGAGCTACACACAGGGAAAAAAAACAAAGTTTGTCATTTGACTCACTTGAGCCATAGTGTGTTAATACACAGACAAAATGACTCACTAGTTCACAGTTTTGAGTCATTTTGTCCGTTTACTGACACAAGACAATTTTTTTTTGCAGCAGGTCATAGTGACCATTTGCAGCTTAAAGATTCTTTTTACTAACTATTACACTCTTAAAAATGCCTAGTCGAAATTTGACTAGATGCCGGGTGCAATAAGAGCTCACCAGATATCTAGTCATTTTTGACTATGATTATCTAGTCATAATGACTAGATATCTGGTCAAGTTGACTAGATATCTGGTCATAATGACTAGATATTTGGTCAAGTTGACTAGATATCTAGTCATAATGACTAGATATTTGGTCAAGTTGACTAGATAATCTAGTCAAAAATGACTAGAATCTAGTGAGCTCTTGTTGCACCCGGCATCTAGTCAAATTTGACTAGGCATTTTTAAGAGTGTACGGTACATTTACCCCCATTTACCACATGCACAATCCCTATATTTTATCACAAAAGCCCCCTTTTTCGGGGGGGGGGGGTGTGCTGCAATTTGAAGTGACATCAGAATTTATTTATTAAAGCCACTGCTGTTTTATAAAATATTCCTATCTTTTCAAGGCCAAAAAATTTGTAATTTTCCTTGCTTCGTATTACCCAACACCTCTATAATACTGCCGTGCATGCAAAACGCACATTTGTCACTAAATTGATGGATGAGGATTGCCGCTCAGATAGATTCAATTATCTTGTCTGCAGCTGACCTGGGTGATATTAGGTCTATGGCTCCTAACCAAATTAGACAAACATTGTCAAAAGAGACGGATTATTGGTCTGTAGCTGTTTACAGGTATGATTGGAGTACATGATGATTAAGTCATTTATGATTTTTACTCTTTCAAATTATTTGTATGTTTTATGCCGGTTGTCCCCCCTCCATTGACTTCAACGGAGTAAAGCGTGACCTTGATGTGTGATCGATACACGTACAAAGTACATACTATACAAATATATAGGTACCCGGACAATAAATGGGTAGGACTGTAGCATTCATGACACCGGTGTAAAAGTAATCGTAGTCCCCCTGAAATGGTATAGTCCGCCTTCCATAGACCATAACGGCTAGCGAGAAACAAGCTGCGTGAAAGTTGTTAGCATGATACTTTACTGTACTACCCGGACAATAAGAACGAGGGACTTCCATTCCTACTCACCGGGGAGGGGGGGCACTCAAGTATAATGCTGCAGGCTAGCGTTACCACGTCTTTTCATAACCTGCACTCCCTAATACACTCAATGGTGCTAAAGGGGTTCTAAACTTGTCCTCTATATGGAACCCTATATGGGTCTTTAAGGAACCTAAATGAGTTCTAAAATAGCCGCTTAGCACCTTTTTAGGTTCTGTAATGAACCTTTTTAGGATCTTCAAATTTTAAGAACCCCTAAATTCTTCATGGTTCCATTAGAGGACAAAAAGGTTCCAAGTTGAACCTTTTGTTCTGAGAGTGTAGGGTGTGTTTTTTTCTGAAGTCATATATACCCTTTTTCCCCTATTCACTCCGTAAATGTTTGGTTTTCACATTACCGTTTTAACAACAGGGTTTGAAAAAGTATCCTATATTTCTTGAAAATGGTTGTTTTTGATACCCTAAATAAAGCCTAAACAGTGTCACCTGATTCACCCTTCTGTCCTCAATTCACCCTTTTCTTGGTCACGTTATGCCTGCAGCATTATACTTGAGTGCCCCCGGGGTTTAATTGGTACTTTCTTGTAGACTCCTGTGTTTACTTGTTTTTTGTTTGCCTGATGAAAAGGGGTTATCCTGCTTGAAACGTCGTGCCATTTGTTGTATACTTATGTGAATTTTCTGTGAATTAGTCTGTATTGTTTCTTTTTTGTACCTGTTGTATTTGCTTTAGGCCTATATACATTCTGACTATTATTAAGCCTTATTATTGTTTTTCATTATGTGGGTGTGTGTGTTGGGTGGTGTATGTTGGGTGTGAGTTTTATATTTTCACCATATCAAGTTGGCTTACTTTGCTTTTGCTTTACACGATAAAATAAATTGTAACTCCAGATTCATATGACTCTGCACATGTCTGATGATCACGATGACACTGAATGTCAGTTTCTTGGGCTTCCGAGGTTAAAACCAAGGAACCAGGGCACTGCCGCTCTGACACCCCACTTGTAAAAGTTTGTATCCTAAGGAGGCCCTCTGTGTACTGCTGGTTATCAAATATTTTGTGATTTAATTGCAGTTAAAACAACATTTAAATAGGGTAGGGTATCATGGTGGAGGCATTCACCTCCAACCCCCCCCCCCCCCCCCACCCGAATGGTTCTTGCAAACCACAATCCCCAAGCTGCAATATATACCTAGTGTGACAAGGGCTTTATTATTATTACTACAATGTGACCAGGGCTTTATCCTTATCGCTACAATGTGACCTGGGCATTTTCTTTTCACTAAGTATCATGAAGGTCATTCATTAGGTTCAGAAGATATGCCAAGAAAAATAATTTGTGCATACATTTTGAGAATTAAACACTTCCATTCTATCAAGTACTGGAATTGCATGCCCAGGGACAGCCACTGACTTAATATCACGAAGGTTGGTCTAACGGTATGGAAGATATGTTAATTAAATCCATTTTTAATTTTTGCATAAATTAGACATAAGTACTTAATTAGCATATTTTATGCTTATTATTGCTACAATGTAACCAGGGACCATATTCATAAAACGCTGTTAACTCTTCTTGGCAACTACCATATTGTCTACTTGTCAAATTTTGACAGGTAGACAATAGGTTAGTTGCCAACTAGATTTAGCAGCATTTCATGAATATGGGCCCAGGGCTTTTTCATTTCATAATCATTAAAATCATTTGGTTCAGATGCAAAAAAAAATTAATTAATTTTTAAAGAAAGTACAGACAGGAAACAGGTCTATTTGCACTCTAAAAATTCGTGAAGGGGATTGCGCCACGCGGGCGCCATGCCTAAACAGACGCTGCGCCAGTGCGTAGTGACTCCGCTGTGCATTCTTTCACGCGCTACTATTACTTGACTACAACGTAATACGCATCTTACATTTTTCCGCCAAATTGTGCGTAAGCAAAGAACAACGCTTGACTTGCTCGACAGCCGCATTCTCAGTCAAATCACAATTCTGTTGCCAGAATACGGGCCACCCTCTCATGCAATATTGTATGGAAGATATGCAAATTACACCATTTTTTTAAAATTTGCATAAATTATGCAAATTAGGTACTTAATTAACATATTTTACCCTCAAATCGCAGTAAGGAAATCTTTGGCCACGGCGCACACACATTGTGGAATATGTCACCGACTTAATCATAGCATTAACACAATAGTCACAATAATGGTCTTGATTCTCTTGTTGTTTATTCATTGAAATTAACATAAAAAGTGTTTGAATTTGGTCTAAGCCTCTATACATGGCTTTTATTGGACACCAACAATATTTCATACATAAATATCATGCTTTTACATAAAGCAAATCACATGATGTAAATTGAAGAAAATAACCATTGAACACATAGATATAAAAACAGAGATACAAAGGAATGACATGGAGAGTAAAAGTAGGTATGCAAACATGCTACAGAGTTGCTCATCACAAATCAACAATGATGCATCCATGCGTCTGCGTATCAGGGTGGCTTGAAGGGCCTGTTAATCCTGGTCGTTTGTTGTAAAGCAGAATTTAGTTTTTCTGCATTTTCTGATACTTCAGCATGTTACCTTTTATTACAGACAATAAAATACTACAAAACAAAACTTTTAAACTTATTTATAGGTAAAAATTAAAAGATTATTTTGACATTTTACAGTAAAAAAAACCCATGTGGCTGTTGGCAGGAAAATACAGGAATAGATATGCGTCCTATATTTTGCGTTTAGGTTGCGTGTTTTGATGTGCGTGCCTTTTTGCGCGACAACAAGTACTGCGTGCACGTGTGATGTTCTTGCATGAGCACATTGTGTTAAAATCCCGCAATAAACTTGTCAATGTTGTAAACAAAGACCAAATAATTGAACATTGGTATTTTAGATTTCTTTCAATATTTACAAAATGAGGAGCCTAAAATTGGATCTGAAAGTTGAGTACAATACTTACCAATAATATCAATTACATAATAAGTTTTCATGTCCGATACCCAAGGTTTAGACCTCCAAATTTATGGATTTTAAGTCAAAATGTGCGATTTCTTCATTAAACATGGGATTTCTCCTTTTCAGTTTTGATGAAAAAACACATAATTTTTTCGGGAAACGTAACTAATAAAACTAAAAAGTATAAGGAAAGCTTTTCAACCATTATGTACAGTATATCAAAATCTAGGATCACGTTTTTCATTTTTTAATTTAAGACCCTAAAATCAAAGATAGCCTTTGCATCGGGGCATGAGATTAGAATTCCTGATTTCTTTTCTCACGAAGTAAGGGCTGAGAGTAAATTGTACAATTGTGTAGGGTGTGGCCATCTTTCTCTTTCTCTTTTTCTTGCTATCTTTTCTATTTTCGGCATCTTTTCAAAGATGCATTGGCCAGCATGCATAGATTAGCCATTTCTGGCTATCCAGGTTGGTACTTTTGTATGAGCTTGGAAGAGACCATGAGTTCATCATGGATCTAATGGCATGTGTCCGTCACGGACCAACCGAGGTAAACAAACAAACAAACAAACAAAATTGATGCAGATAAATGTCAGAAACGGCACATTTAACCTGGTTTTCATTATATTTCGAAAAATTCGGCTTTATTTGAAAAAATAAAAAAAGCGATCCTACCCTGGAATAACTAGATAATTTTGTGCAGTTTTCAAAAAAACGATATGTGATAAAATGGCAGTAACAATTTTTTTAGTTACTTTTCCCGAAAAATATTTAAGCAAAATCACTGTTTTTTGCTATTTTGTTCCAAATATGGTCATTTTTAAACCAACCCAATAGCAATAGGCAGATTCCTTGCAAATTTCCTTTCTAAAAATGTATACTTTTCTTTACTGTAACTTAATATTTTTAGACTTATAAGCCAAAAAAGAAAGTCAAAATATAAGCCTTAAAAGGGCCCCTTAACCTCCTGAGCGTGATAAAATATGTTGATGCACCAGTTGTTGATTTGTGATGAACAACTCTGAAGCGTGTTTGATTACATTTCGACAACGAAATCTTTCTGAAAACATATGTATAGAGAATGAAATTAAATTCCAAATGTAATAGATAATTATCTTCATAAATGCTTATAAAGGTTACTTTTTTCATGACTGAAATTTAAAAAAAATGCATATAAATTCTATGGATACAGTGACCAATAACGGCTAATTATGTATATGTTAACAATAACCTAAAATAACCCCTAGATGACCTTTAATTCCAAATTACGGGTCGCATTTGTGCCTCTACTCAGTGATGACTATGTGTAAGTCCCATGAAAATCAATGGTTTTGTTGATACAGAGACCAATTACGTATATGTTGGCAACAACCTCAAATGGCCCTAAATGATCCCGAGATGACCTTACACCCCAAATCTAGTGGGACCATGTATGTGCCCTACCAACTCAATGATGATTGCATAAGTCCCATTAAAGTATATGTGGATACACTGATCAAATTGTACATGTACGAGGGGGTATCAAAAAGTTTTAAACTTTACCCAGAAGAATTAAAACCAGGAACATTATTTTATTATGAGATACTTAAGGCATCTTTGAAAAGTAATGTGCAAAGTAACACATTTCTCCCACAGACCGTTACTGCAGGGATCCTCTCTATTGAAAAAAATCTGTTTTTATATTTCAATGAAAATTAACATTTTCAGAACGACCATGATTTATTATGTCATTGTGACGTCATCCACCGACCGATTTCCACAATTTTGGTATCAATGGAAAGAAAAAACCCTACCCTTTAACATGGTATCAAACAACTTAACTTTGGGTGTGGTAGGTAGATGACATCAATAGCCTCCAGTAAAGAAAGTAAAACTACTTATGAGACCATTTTTGCACCATAATGCATATATAAAAACGAATGACTATTCTCTCAAAATTTCATTGGTAGAGCCCCATCCCTGCGTAAAGTTTACAACTTTTTGATACCCCCTCGTATAAATATTGACATCATCAAAATATTCATATGATGGCCATTTTATAATTCCTTTCAAAACTGCGCCATATTTTGCCTACTATGAAAATACTTGGCTTCTTCCCTGATATGACTTTAAAGCCAATTAACTTTTGATAATCTGCTGATTGAAGTATTCACAATTTATACCAATCAGACAAGTTGAATTCATACTCGACACAAACGCACCAAGCATGTGCAGTAAAAGATTTGAGGAGTTCTGATCACTCGATATCAAAACGCAACATTGAATGCAGCACCGCAAACAGAGTTGAAGAAAGCTTAACTTTCGTTGTGTTTTCATGTTGTCGGCTGCTGCAGTCCATTTGCGTTTTGAGTGTGAATTCATTTGCGGTGCCGTTTGCAGTGAAAATTATTGAAAACGCAACACATTGCGTTTTGAGTATGAATTCAGCTTTACTCAGTGTTCCTATTTCAAAAGAGGGATCTACATTCAACCCACACCCACCAACCAACTAGGCCTGTATGCACAAAAGAGGTTAAAGAGTTAGACCAGGTTTAAATTTAGACCTGGTTTAAGTGAAGTTTTTTTTCACAGCTAAATGTATTTTCCTGAACAAATATTGTCATATTTTGGGTTGTTTGTAAGATTGTTGGTTAAATCTTCATAATTTTAAAGATGTTGCAATTCAAAAATGCTTCAAAAGGTCCTTTTATGGCAGAAGTAATTTTGACTTAGACCCAGTCTAACTTTCAACCCGGTCAAAGTCTTAAACCTCTTTTGTGTGTACGGACCCTAGAGTCTAAAATGGTCACATTTTCTGCAGAATAAAATAAAACAATTCAATTTGGCAAATTATACTAGAGTTTTGAGCTATAAAAATGACAAGTTAAACATTAAAAAAAGTTACAAATCAAAAAATAAAACAGAAATTAAAAGAGTTTGGTGAAGACTACAAATTGAGGACAGGTGGTGCATCTAAACAATCCTTTTACTCTTGGATAATTTTCCACAAATACACAGCCGCCGGAAAGTATTTCAACGGAGGAAACGTCACACAAAATGGACTATTTTGACACTAAAAATCTTGGTTTTGTAGGTACTTAATTTATTCAAGATGAATAAATTCATGTTTCTTCTTATATTTGACCTTCAACACCCACTTAAATTTAAAATTTCCAACACCATACACCAAAACCACAATTTTATGACAAACTTAGGATTTTAATGTGGTTGATTTTGTATGATGTTTTCTTTGTGGAGATACTTTCCAGGGGCTGTGTAAAATAATTGAAAAATAACAATGCTTTATAATCTACACAATACTTGTTGTAATTGATACCAGCTTACAGTAATAATATTAATGAAAAAATAAATAGTTTTCTATTATTAATACAAGTAACTTTCCTACAAAGTTCCATCCATAGATTTACAAAGATACTTGACTATCTGATGCAAGAGAAGATATTGTGTATATCCCATCATGCATTGCTTTCTATGGGATTTTTGCACAGGAAGTCATGTGATAAGAAATTAAGTGATGACACATGCCAAAAATGCAAGATTACAACAATTTAGATTGATTTATTGTCAATTCATCACTATCTACTCACATAATTTCCTATACGAATGGTTTCCAGAAAAATCTTTAGGTACAATAACTGAGCTCCATGATTGAAAAAAAGATATCAGCAAGCACCAATTGCCCATTTTACAATCCCTTCTTTTATTTAAGCCACACTCTTAGAAACAGTAAGGAGCATCCAAGGATACAACAAGCAAGAAAATGATTGTGTTTAATGTTTAATGGTCATATTTTACAAATATCAACTGATTATATGTGCGATGGTTAAAATGCCACCAAGAAGTGACAGATGTACTGTATCATTCCAAGCACTGTGCCGAGAAATACAGTGGAACCTCGTTAACACAAAATCACTGGCCCAAAGAGTTTAGTTTAGGTTATCAGGATTTTGTGTTATCCAACTGATTTCACATAGGAAATCAATACTTGGGACCTAACATTTTGTGTTATCAGGGTTTTTGTGTTAACGAGGTTCTACTGTATGCCTTTCTCAGTGATATTTCTAAAATCCCCAAAATTTTAATCATTTCCTGTGTTTTACATCACTCACTTGTAAATTCCATTTAACCTGAAAATATTGATGATTTTGTTTGTCATCCGCACCAAGTTTTATTTTTGTTCGCCCAAGAAATAAAATATGTATAAAATGCGTATTTCAGGTGAAGACAATGATAAATTTAACCACCACAAGGAGAGGGAGATGGTAAATCTATCAAATGGCAATAAACCAATTAAATTCATGTCTGAGTGGTAGAAACCTCAATGGCAGTGTAAAATTTAAGGTTTCTGTCGAGACTGTTTTTTCATGTCGACATGTCACAATAATTTGTTGTCGACATAAAGTTGATATCAAAGAGTTGGCATTTGCAGGAAAAACGAAACTTGTTTGGATAAGCTTAATGAACCGTTTTAGACGTAGACTTATCCTTATGATATAGTAATGTACTAGTTCTTTCTGCTTACGATATTATGGATGTTATAAAATTGATATTTTGTAACATTTTTGTTGTGAACCATCGAAATAACTTTAAAAACGGTTGTAAATGAGGAGCAACTAATAAGCATTAAATTATTCATGCAACACTTTAAGCTCAACTGCTAAAAAACAGCCATAAATTGACAATTAAACGTAGGTTTTTGTAAAATTTAACTTGCCCAGTTTTGTCGACAAATGAGATTTCATGTCGACATGTCGAGATATGCTTTATCTCGACATTTATGTCAACATAAGGCATGTCAACAGAAACCTTAGTAAAATTACTATGTTCTTCTAGTTTGTACAATTGCATAAAATTACTTACATCTGTGGGATACTACATCCTGCTTTAGAATAAAATGAGACTTGCTCTCATAAGATATACAGAAAGCTTTGCGTTCACAGCAGATTCTGTATCAGCAAACAAATGATAACATTTATATGACATGTCAGGAAATTAAAAGCAGTTCAAAGAAAATGATAAGCAGAAACTCAAAAAATCCCCTATGTACTTTACATGCAGGTTCCGGACTGTGTGAAGAGCGTTTAGCGTGTTTACTTGTTGCGTTGTTTTTGGCCGTGACAACTTATTTTGTTTTGACTTATTATGGCCTATTACAGTTACTAAGGCTGAATTTCTTTTCACAAATATGCCATATTATCATTTCATTTGTGCATGAATTAAGTTAATAAATTTGCGTTTCAATTTTACTCAATTAGTGAATTTTGATTCATGTCAAATTCACTTGACATTACGGGCCTGATGTATTGGACGCATCCAAATTCACCACACATACATCCAATTTGTCCCAATCACTTGCAACATGAAATGCACATTTATTAACTTATAAAAATAAAACAGATGTTTCCCAGAATCATTGTGCCTTAACTTTAAATATAGAATAGTATGCAAATGACTTACGCCAAAAAAAGAAAATTAGCCTTCCCTATTTTCACATAAGAGTTAGCGAAATCATTATTTGTGACTTTCTGATCATTTTGTAAGAGCAGGTCCCATATATTATGTTAAACATTATTGCTCACTTCTATATCAGAACAAACAGGTTTTAATCAGTTTCTGACAAAACCACAGCTTTTTTATTGCAGTCATAAAGATGCTGCCACATAAAACATATATAAAGGCTTAGAGGTATCATCAAATAAAAGTGATCTAAAAAATACAGGGACTTGATATCAAGGTTGTCACAAGCCAAAGTACTGGACAAATTTGACAAGAATTTGAATCAAAATACTTAATAGAGGTTGAAATATTGGCATTTTGTAGATACTTTGAGGATAAAAACAGTCAATTGAGCATTTTAGTGTAGGTCAGCAAGGTCTCAAATGTCTGCTGACGGTTACAAACAGCCGACACCCAGATCAGTTTATTGACAACCCTGCTTAATATATATAGGGTGTCCCAGAAAAAAACCTTACAATCTTTGCGTGTTTTTTTCTTGGGTTTAATGGATAGTTTGAAAGTATGTGACGGTTGCATTTTATAGCCCATGAATTGAACTTTTAGATACCGTTTGTTTCATTTCAATCGGTAATGTACGACAGAAGTTATGCTTTGTCAAATATTTGAATGTAAATTTACTGGTCCAATTTCACGAGTTTGTAAGTTCCCCTTGAATGAAGCTCTATTCACTACTTGCACGGTCCGCCATTTGTGGGGCGAGCCTCGATCTGACAGTCAATTAAACTAGTATGTTACCTAACGATGTATTCATTTCATGCAAGGTCAGTGTTTTTTGAAAGAGTGAATCGCACTGTTAATCGTAATATTATAAAGTTCCCATCATATAGCTCAGAAGTTCCCATTCATCTCGCAAGCCAGATCGAGGCTCTCCCCAAAATGGCGAAACCGTGCAATAGGCCAATTGAGTATTGCCATTGATCTGCTCACTCAATCGTAACAATGTTTACTCATTTATTACCTACATGCTCTCTTTTATCTGTGCTGAAAAAGCGAACACATTTGATGTGAAAATAAGACAGATATGATAAATTTCCCAAGGTGACTCGACCCATTTTTTATTCCATTCAGAAACACCCCTACTTTATGGTCAATAATCATGAAATCGGACCAGAGAAAAATCAAACCAAATATTTGAGAAAACATAACTTTTGTTGTATACAACCGATTGAAATGAAACAAACGGTATCTGAAAATTCAATTCATGGCCTATAAAATGCAATCTTTAAATACTTTCTGAGTATCCGTTAAACCCAAGAAAATTGCAAGCAAAATTGTAAGGTTTTTTCTGGGACACCCTGTATATATGATTGTTTGATTCATCAGGATATCAATTGAAGTTGGAAATATCTTTAAACAGAAGCATTGGTTAACTAACCCTATCCTTCTGACAGTTTCGTCCGTCATTGTCAACAGACTTCTTCCTCGTCTTACCTCCCGTTTTACTTCCAGTGTAAAATAGATCTTTTGATGATGTCATCAAAATAGGAGGATCATAAATATTCAAGTGAGTGCAAGAAAGTCGTATCTGCAATAGCTGCCATTTGTCATAAATTTGGATTGCACATTGTATAATCTCCAGTCTTGGGTCAGTGGTTCTTGAAATGATTCTTCCGGTGACACCGTCACATGAAGAACCGTTTCAAGAACCATTGACATAAGACAGTGGAATTTTGAGGGATTTTTCACATTCTTGTGACAAGTGGTAAAAGATATAACTCAGGGCAACCATTGCAGATACGACTTTCTTGCACTCACATAACGAAATGTGACTTAAATAAACCCACGTCACGATTCATGGTTTTAGTGTTCCTTTTGCATATCCATAGAGACTCCCAAATAAAGCCGGCGTTGGCATTTGATTCCATTTTGAGTACTTTGGTATCTTTCCAATTGATCACTGAAAGGACTTTATGTGATAACATGAATTTTCAAATCTGCAATCCCAAACTACTCATGGTTAGAAAATGTTTATATAACATTCACAAATTAAATTCACAAACAATAAGTTTGCAGACTTGTCAATGCCATTGTGACAATGGTGCATCCATAGGTTTAAAAAAGTGCAGATAGGAAACAGGACTCTAAAAATTTGGCTTAGTTAGGGCGTGTTCACACATAATAGTCATCACCGGCTCCAAAGAGAGACAACTTAGCAGTTGTGTTCACACTGGGACATGACTTGCGCGTTGAAACTAGTGGCGAGTCATTTTTGGTCAAGAGCGAGACACTTTCTATAACTGCGTTTACACTGGGAATTTGCTCATGAGCAAAAATATGGTCATGACCAAATTCTTATGTGGGAACATGCCCTTAGGGGATTGCACAACACAGGCGTCACGCCTGGACCAACGCTGAGCAAGTGCGTAGTTACACACCCTGTGCTCCGGTCGCATGCTACAATTACTTGACTGCAGCAAATCTTACATTTTTCTGCCAATTAAAGCCTGCGCAAACACTAGCACTTGAATGCTCGATAGGTGCAATTCCTGTAGTTGCAAATTACGGGTGTATTGATGTCACTGCGACATTGCAGCCTTGTTAACAACCTCTGACCATCCATTCTTCTCCCTTTTACGGGTGCATTGATGTCACTGCGACATTGCAGCCTTGTGACAACCTTTGACCATCCATTCTTCTTGTCTATTACCCAGCTGTTTCAAGATATTCAGTAGATAAGGAGTATTACATTTGTAAACACATTTTAGAGTTGGTATCCATTGGCACTTGTTCAAAAACTCATTCAAACCCAACTGACATCCAGTCTTGACTCTGGTGGCGCGTTCCCAATATGTTACAATTATAGATTTGGTAACCTTCGACAATTTCTCTACCAAATGCTGTGAACTACAATTCTGCCCTATGCTTTAAGCCAGCTAGTATTAACCTTTGACCTTTCACCATCTAACCTGCATGCCACCTGTGTGTCAAAAAGTGCATCCAAAATAGTTGAGTCAGGTCATGATCTTCCATCCCAACAGCTGTCTGAAGTATTTGACTGGGGTCATAATCTTTGACCCAAACAACTATCTGAAGTATTTAAGTCAGGTCATGATCTTTGACCCCAACAGCTGTCTGCAGTATTTGTTATAGTTCATGATTTTTCACTCCATCAGCAGTCTGAAGTATTTGAGTCAGGTCATGACCTTTGACCCTAACAACTGCCTGATACAAATGGAAGCTGTCAGTATTGTTCTTGACCGACCACATTTCTGCAACCATGATTGGGACTCTGTTAGCCTATGACCTTCCACCACACATTGATCAACTGGTTAAGTCATCTATAACAATGTTTTTGAGATTTAAGGTCTTGACCTTTGACCCCTCTAATCACCGTTTGACCTGTTGATTGAAATGCCTAGGTGCATCAGCAAACATATACTTGAGTCTGTAGGCTTCTGCCAGTAGTAAACTAATGTCATCATTGCTCCAATGTGCCGTGGGGAGATTCTGTAAAAACAGCATAATGCCCTGGAAAGCAAAAATAAAACACAATTTAACTTTAAACATAAAGGCCTGTATTCCAGAAAGGTGTTTAGCTAAACCACGGTTTAACAGAACATCAACTGTCCAGGAATGATACGCACCGTTACAGCTTTCAAGCGGAACAGTTAAATGAGCTGTGCTGTTGACGAGAATTAAAAATGTGGTTTAGCTAAACACTTTTCTGAAATACGAGCCAAAGAGTATTACTTGACTAGCAGTCAAGTCAGCTCAAAGGGTAAGGCACTTGCTTGGGGTGCGGAAGGTCCTGAGTTGGAACCTCGCTGGTGCCAAAAGTTGATTGTGCTTAAAATTCCCTGAAACAAGAAACTAACTGCTAATTTTCTCATGGAAACCCATACGAAACTTGGGGGAGCTGATCTAGGCAGCAATAGTGCATATGTGGGCTGATCAAGGTTCAACGTCCGTAGAGGTTGCCGCAGAACCTGAAATGATGCTTGGAGTGGAAGGGAGCTTACAATGGTCAGCGAACACCTGTAAAGTGTGCAGAGGCCACGTGTAATTAAAAATCTGGGAGTCATAGTGTACTATAAATCCCTAATATTTATTCTTATTTTACTCATATTTTCCTTTTCTCTTGCTGTAAACTCAAAGCTTTGGAATTATTACACCTTAACTGCAAAATTTGGAGCTAAAATTGAGTTTTGAAATAAAAAAAAATTAACAATAACAGTTATATAAATTGTTAGACACATCAAAAGAGAAAAAGAAAAATTCAGGACCAAAACCAGGACCTCTCGCTTTCTGGGTGAAAATTCTACAACTGAATAACAAAGGTCCAAAAGTACTGATAACCTTGGGAGGAAATTCAAAAATTTGAGAGATATCAACTAAAAAAATAAATAAAATAAAATAAGAATAAGAATAAGAAAAAAAACCTTCAAAAAGCCAGATTTATGGTATGTTGGAAAAGGGTAACACAACCATTTTAGGTGTGGCACTGAATATAGCTGACTTCGAAACATCAGGCAAATACTGTTTACAAAGCTTTAATATTTTACATGCATTTTTTATTTTGCGAGTAGGGCAAATTGACGATTTTAAAATGACACATGAAAATCTGAACATAAATTGCAACATTAAAGACATTACAAAACTCTATGGGTACTAAATTGGCCAAATGTCACTAGGCCAAAATTTCATGCAATAACCCTTGCTCTCGCACGTTGAAAAACTGTTTAAGTCCGAATACGTCATAGAAAAATTTCTGGTTCCCCCAAGATTCGAACCACATTGAAAATACTTAAACCCTTACCCTCCTACATAGTACTACAAACAGAAATAAGGAATTAGCTAGCGTCAGGCATACAGCGCGGATATAAATGAGCATGGAATTGCTGCCAAGGCAGGCCACGCTCGGTGGCTTGTCATAGCTGGACATTGGATCTGGATACCAAGGGTTTAGGCATCTTACCTGAAAATCTCTTTCTCTTTTGACTTCTGGTGAAAACTTTTGTAGGAATGCAGCACAGACATACAGGTGAAAAATGGCAAAACCTTCAGGCTCACTCTGCAAGAAATCAAAGAAATACTCAATGCAAACTATTAACCCAAACAGGCAAAATCATACAAAACCATACCTAGCCTAAGTCCAAATACGTCACGATCAATCATACCGCAATCACCCCAGCCTATATCTAAACACGGAATGCCTAGCCTGCCTGAGTTCCCCTCGTAGCACGAAGCCCACACTCTTGCTTCTGAAACCAGAAGTTGCGGGTTCGTGCCCGGGCCCGGCCTGCGCGATTTTTTTTCTTCCTCCCCCACTCTATGACGTGTTTGTACTTGAAAATGCCAAAATCGGTGGGTACTGTTAGGGTTATTAGCATATTAAAGACTAAGTTCATGGCTTGCTTGATTCTATAAATGTGGTAAAAGTGCAAAAAAGGTTGTGAAAATTAGAAACATACTTAAAATTACTTAATGTATCATCTGAAAAGTGTAGTCTTAAAGATAGACACATACGGATTACCAGGGTTGTAGCTAGAACATTGATAATTTGTGGGAATTTTTCATTAAATTGTAAATTTAACTGAAAATCACTTGAATTTGGGCAAATTCTGTGCTATGAGATTTTGCAATGTTTGACACTCTTGAGTGCTGGGTGCTAGAGCTTAAAATGCTTTTAAGTTATAGGCTCTAAATCTGAGTGCTGAGTGCTACCGCCCATCACTGGTCACAGTAGCAACATCCCTAGGGATTACTTTGGTCACATGTGGGGATGTGTGTGGCTGGCTGTGGGATTCTCTCTATGTTCATTTTTAACTCTAAACAAAATTGATAATGGATTTTCACAAAACTTGGACACATAGTCCTTGGACAGAAGCAAACATGTGACCCTATGTGAGTGGGGTCAAAGGTCATCTAGGGGCCAATGGCCATCTAGGGGTCACTGACTTTTGGTAGTCATAGTTATAGAATTGATCAGCAAATTAATCCATGTATCTTATCTGATTTTCATGGGACTTCAATGCAATGTTCCTTGGATGAGAGCCATGTGTGAATTGGGTCATCTTAAAGCCACGTCATCCCTGTGACCTTCTTTAACCCTTTGAACCCGACGAGCCAGTATACCGGCTCACGTGTACATGTACCGTATAACCGATGAGCCGGTTTACCGGCTTCAAGGTCACGTGTCAGAAACTTGATGTGTCTGTCATCAGGCATGGGTAGTTACAATTTTCAATGGTCTTATTTATATCGGAAGACATCAA
Source organism: Ophiothrix spiculata (assembly GCA_000969725.1). NCBI lineage: Eukaryota > Metazoa > Echinodermata > Ophiuroidea > Amphilepidida > Ophiotrichidae > Ophiothrix > Ophiothrix spiculata. The sequence continues at coordinate 35,684 of JXSR01S004782.1, forward strand.
TGAAGCTTAGAAACCATGGTTGATGGGTCATTTTGCTCTTATTGATTCGACAGAGGTGAAAAATTCCACACATTTTTGCAAATTTAATCACAATTTTCAACAAATGTGGCTTTCCAATAGACTACAACGTAAATGTCGAATATGTTGGTCGACATAAATAATATTCTTTTGTAAATGCTGGTTATTGGAATATTTCAGACTACTGTATAATGAAATAGTAATGCAAGGGAAAGTAAAATCTAAGTAAGTTGAGGTGTTATATTGTGTTTTTAAACTTTCGGGTTGGCCCGGGTCAGCGCTACAGATACACGTGGAATGGCCAGGGTTCAAAGGGTTAAGACAATAAAAGACCGCAAAGTATCTTTATTATACTATTTTTATTTCCACATACCAATCCAAAATTCACTGCCTATACTATTCTCGGCGTATTGACTTACCATATACGTATCCCATAATCGTATTGTCCCTTTGAGTGGCAGTTCCCTCATTAGTAAATTGTTCATCCATCGGAAGGCAAATTGAAGATACTCTACTTGGTGACTAACTAAATGATTGGCTAAGCTTTCTGAAATGAGCAACAACAAGCAGAAATTAATCAATAAACAGGCATGAGAATGAGATTAACAAGTTTTGCTTATGCAGGGGTCATTTTGAATCTTGAACAACCCTCCTCAAGACTTCACCTTTTTTCATCTGGGCTGATTAATTCAAAGGTCAGAATTTTACCACCACTACATTAGTCCAAAGAAAATATGGGTGATGTTTAAACCCTATTGCCAAATGTGAATATGTTAAAAGCATATAGAACATACTTTTGGGGATGAATGTGACAATTCTTTGTTTCATGTCTTTAAAACTGTCTAAATCTTGTCTTGTTTAAAGCTGCTTTATGATCCCACCAAAAATTTTACTTTACAGGGCAATATTAGGGGCTATACTTGACAATATGCCCATATGCATTGTATGTGATATTAGAGCCAGTAGGGGATACACATGACAACATACCCAATTTTGCATATAAGTGATTTTAGAACCAATTTTAAGGGCCACACTTGACAATTGAATACGCTAGAATAAGAACATCCCAACTCCATGGGCTGCCTTCTGTTAAGTTATGTAAAATATAAATGCATATATATCTCGGAAAATGCTTTCAAATCACTAGAAAGCATTTTCATGTCTTTATCCCAATCATAGCCTCACATTTGACCTTGTAGTTGACTTTGTTAGACATTGTTAGATAATTTTCCTAGCATATAGTTGCAGAGAGGAGCTCATGGAGTTGGGATGTTCTTGTTATGACTGTTTAATATAGCAATTATGTACTATAACAATTATCTAACAATGTCTAAAAAAGTAAACTACAAGGTCAAATATGACACTATGAATAGGATATTGACATGGAAATGCTATTTTAGTGATGTGAAAGCATTTGAAGAACTTTGTATGCATTTATATTTTATAATTATGATTTTACAGAAGGCAGCTATGGAGTTGGGATGTTCTTATTCTAGCGTATTCAATTATATAGGACTTGAAAAACAAACACCCCCATAAAAACTACAGACAAACAGGCCACACAATAATGTTTTACGTGGGGACTACACTTACAAGCAATGGGATCCTGCACTCTAGATTTATGTTTATACCTTCCAAAAAAAATTGGTTTGACTTAAACTTACTATCTTTTCTTTGAATAAGTTCTTTGAGTTGGTTAACTTTGAGCTGGATTCCCGGCAGTGAAAATGTAAACAAATATGCAGGGTGGAGACTGCATTAAAAAGCAATGGACCCCTACACTCTGGACTTTTGTTTGACGTATACTCACTATCTATTCTTTGAGTTGGTTAACTTTGAGCTGGATTCCCAGCTGTGCAAATGTAAACAAATATGCAGGGTGGGGACTGCATTTACAAGCAATGGGGGCCTGCACTGTGGATTTTTGTTTTCATGGTCCAATAAATGTTAAATGACAGACTTACTTTCTATTCTTTGAATAAGTTCTTTGAGTTGGTTGACTTTGAGCTGGATTCCCGGCTGTGCAAATGTAATCAAATATACAAGGTGGGGACTGCATTTACAAGCAATGGCCCCTACACTCTGGACTTTTGTTTGACGTTTACTTACTATCTATTCTTTGAATAAGTTCTTTGAGTTGGTTGACTTTGAGCTGGATTCCCGGCTGTGCAAATGTTAACAAATATACAGGGTGGGGACTGCATTTACAAGTAATGGGTCCTGAACTCTAGATTTTTATTTACACTGTCCAATAAAATGTTTAACGAAAGACTTACTATCTATTCTTCGAATAAGTTCTTTGAGTTGGTTGACTTTGAGCTGGATTCCCGGCTGTGCAAATGTTAACAAATATACAGGGTGGGGACTGCATTTACACACAACGACTCTGGATTTTTGTTTGATGTTTACTTACTATCTATTCTTTGAATAAGTTCTTTGAGTTGGTTGACTTTGAGCTGGATTCCCGGCTGTGCAAATGTTAACAAATATACAGGGTGGGGACTGCATTTACACACAACGAGGCCCTGAACTCTGGATTTTTGTTTGATGTTTACTTACTATCTATTCTTTGAATAAGTTCTTTGAGTTGGTTGACTTTGAGCTGAATTCCCGGCTGTGCAAATGTATAGTTGTCCTGTATACCATCTAAGAGTTTACTCATACACCAAAAAGTATCTGCTTCCATTAATTGTATGGCTTCTTTAGGTAGTGAATCGACATCAAAATCTTCTGTAACATC
>JXSR01S004783.1:59273-72229 GCA_000969725.1 Ophiothrix spiculata
CAAAAAGGAGTGTATTTGATCCGAAAAGGATCAACTTTGAGGAGAATTTTGGATCAAAATTGATCCCAAAAAGGGTAAGCTCATATTTGATACTTTATGGGATCAATTTGATCCTTTCTTTTTAAGAGTGACAGATAACTGCTCAATTTTGTTACGCACTGCTTGTGACCCACCTGCTAAGAAAGTGGAATTACAGTATTCAACCGCAAGATCTTGTTACAAATTTGGTGTCATTTTAAAGAAGAGAATTCTAGCTTGTCAAATAATGCATCAAGTAAATGAATAAGATTCAACTATACGAGATATAATCAGCTGAAAATAACTGTCCAAACTGTTTTTGAGAAGTTTAGTTCTAAAGTTGTTATAAATAGCGTATATTTATGAGTCCTAGTGCCTTAAAACGCTGATGCAAAAAGTACCTATAATCTATTATTTATTTAGTACTTTAATTATCTACTTACTCATAATATTTATTTGGTTATTGGTAAAATCATGAGGATCCAATATCTATAGATTCGGAAAAGTGGGTTCGCCGTGAAACTCAGAACAATTGCTAACTATACTTTGACATGTTGATTGATTATTGGTTGATTGATCTAAGTCTTGTCACTGCCATTTAACCAAGGATATTACGTTCATCTGGGAGAGAAGAGAAGAAGATGGGACTGGACCACAATGCATAATTCCTTCTCTAAAGAGTCACCTTCCCATAATGCAAGCGTTTTTAACAGCATCAGCAAATTCAAACTTCACTGAAGTGAATAGCTGTGAATATCATATGTTCACTCAAGCTCAAGACACTATTATAATGGCAAAAACTAATGGTGACTCTCAAATCTTGACAGTTTTAAAGCCAGAAAGTCCCTACAAATAGGATTATTTTCTGTTGAAAAGTCCTATTTGTAGTCAGAAAGTCAGAAAGCCCCACATTATCAATTAATAATAACAATTTGTTTTCCCATGACTCGTGAATTGCATGGATGACACCGTGACCAGGTTAACCTAAATAATTGTTTGGATGAAATGACCTGACAGGTAACTAACAACAAAACAAATTTCTTTCACGGGTGGTTAAAGGTGGGGTTACACCCGGGGGCAGCTCGAAGACAAAAGTGGTACGCATGCTCGTCAGAAAAAAAACGTCGAAAAAGGGTCGAAGTTCGGACCGATTGGCGTCGTCGACGTCTTTAGAAAAAGGGTGCCTTTTCAGGGTAACTTTCGACAGGATACGATATTTTTGACTATAGGGCCACCTTTTTCGCCAGCTATTCTAAAAATTCCAAGAAATACAACAGTAAAGGCTCGATAAAGTTCCAATGTATCATATTCATGTTTTTATGACAGAAAATAGTACGTTACGCCGTATAGGGTCCATTTCAATGTGCCTACGCCATTAAGGGGTCAAATGTACATTACGTCACTTAGGGGTCTATTTTAGTGTATTACGGCAGTTAGGGGTATGATTTTGAATATTTTACGCCATGAAGGGTTGGAACTTGCTGTATATGATTACGACATTTATAGGGTCCGATTTTGCGGTGACGAGCATGCGTCGTACCACTTTTTTCTACGAGCGCCCCGGGGTTTACACTGTGACGACAAAGAAGTAACGACAATCAACTGATTGCAGTTTTGAATTATCCGCCAGGCATTTTTATTTAACAATAACGTGACACAAAATGCTAGCACCTTAGACTGTCGTTACTATCAGTCGCTTTCAGTTGCAAGGTTTTTAAATTTTATGATGACATAAAATTAGTTGTGATATCATACAGATTTCGTTGGCCAATGCAACCCTCAGTTCTTTGACGTTTCCTTGCCATTTGTAGTCACCTGAAGTCATTTAGAGGTCGTCACAATTCCGTTGGTAATCTTTGTCAAGTTGACTATACCATCCGCACTAATACAGGCTTTCATGCCAGTCACCAAGTCATGTTATTCCGGGACACCTCGTCAGCCACCGTTTCTGATTATGCAGCAAAGGTTGCTACAAGCCGTCTGACCACGTGGTGTTACTGAAGGTCGTTACCACCCGTCAGCAAATTTCGAGTTTTATCTTTAGTCGTTGCTTGCTGTCCACATTCTTATGCATTTCGAATCCGTCGATGACAAGTCGTCACAGGGTAAACCCACCCTTATACATTTTCGACGATGTCAGATTTAGTAGAGACAAGCGAGAGACTATGCAGTGAGAAATTTCTAAATGTAAGTAATTTAATAAATATAAACATATTTCTACCATCATTAGCAATTAATGTTAAGAAATTAAAAAAACATTCAAATGGTAAATTGTAATAATAAATCGATGGGGCTTTGCTCCTAGCAGGGTTAAGGGGGCAGAGCCCCATGAAGCTAGTACTTTTCAATCATGTATCGACGCTGCAGGCTGGCTCTCCTGATGGGTATTTGTGATGACTCGCCCCGAAAAGGGGAACTTTGCGACAGAATAGTTTTCGAGAAACTGATGAAAATAGGCAGGGGAAAAAAATTAAGAATTTCCAGCAGATTTTCTGTTGTAAAATTTGATCACCTTGATCAATTTCAACACGTAAGGTGTCATTTTAAAGCTTACAAAATGCTGTAACAGATGAAATTTAAAAAAAATCTAAATTGATATCATCTTCAAAGTCCCCCCTTTCGGGGTAAACCATCACATATAATCACTTCCCTTCAAAAGTTAGTCTTGAAAAGATGATACGAAACAAGGAGAAAAATACGATTCCAGGGGCAATCACCAGTCAATCACAAACCTTTGTCAACATGGTCAACAGGGGAGTGTATTTGTTGCAGTAAAATAGATAAAAAATAAAAAATGGAACTTGAAAACACAAGATTTTGCTTATTGATGAATCAAGTACTCGCATTCAGCCGAAAACAACAACAACGCATGAGCCTATTGAGGGTGCCTAGCTAAGGGGACTCCGGGGCTGTTCTCCATTAGTGGCCGGAAAAGTTTGGATTCTCAAAACACAAATCACACAATTCGTTGCATAGATTAGGCTAATCGATGCTTTAAGTTGGCACAAGTTGGTGCATAGTTTTTCGACATTTTTCATTCTAGCATGTACTTACAACGATTTTCTTGACGTAATTCCCCGGAGAAAATCGAGTACAATTCTAGTACAATTGGAATGTGCACATTTGGAACATCATTCGAGTACACTTAAAGTACATTTCTATTACAAATTGTTTGTATTTTTAAACAAGCATTTTGTATAGAATAATTGTACTTAAAGTGTACTCGAACGATGTTCCAAATGTGCACATTCCGATCTTGTACTAGAATTGTACTCGATATCTACCAGGGAAGGTATCAATCAATCAATCAATCAATCAATCAATCAATCAATCAATCAATCTATGATACAAGTACTTGCATAACATGCATGCCCAATGAAGGAGTCTATTCGTACAGGTATCAAATGCAGTTCAATTGGCATTCAAGGTAATGAAGAAAAACAGCAGTACAATGAGTACCGATGTAACCAATCACCTCTTACACCAAATCTTATGAGACTGGGTTAGAAATGATGTCTTCAAAAGTCAAAAAAATTTAAACAGTGAGTAAATCAAATTGATACATTCTTATTTTATTGTAATCCTAAACATTTATTTCATTTTTGATTATCCATACTTAACAGAAAGGGAAGAACAGACCGAAAGTGTTCAAAACTCTTGATGCTGACCAGTACACAAGTGCACTTGGGTCTTACTGCGAATGGAACCGCAATGTGAACCTCGGACCTGTCAACACGTTTGTACCCATCCCTAAAGAAGACAGACACATTTACAATTATTACGATGCTCTTCAGTACACTCTCTACGAAACCAACTATCCAGAAACGGAAGACAGAACACACACCCCAAGAAGTAGCTGTCCGGAATCCGGAACCACAATTGTAGTGCTCTCCTCTCCCGTTGAATGCATGACCATCCTGTTGGAAGGCGGTCGCGCCTGTCCGGGTGACATGCTACTGGTAATGTCAATCACGTGGCTGTCTGTTGAAGAAAGTTGCCATGGTAACAACTTGAGGACCATATATGTACACAAAGCCCTTACATTTGACCGAGGTGGCAAAACCTACCTAGACTTGTTTACTCCTCCAAGAAAAGTGACTTATTTTATGAATTTTTTCACTCGCGGTGTAACTGATGGGCAGAGGAATGATGGTGAGGATTTGGAAAAGAACCTTGATTGCCCAACATCAAGCTCACTCTCTCTCGTCAGACGAACCGACGATAAAGTGCTAACCAGGATCCTCATGGCAGAAGCCGGTGTTGAATACCCAGAAACCCTTGCATTCTGTTACAAGATGATGTACGAGTACAAGGTCCCTCAGGGAGCGAACATCATAGTGCACAAGCTGAACCAGAAAACTGGAATCGAAAATCTAGTCGAAGTTGAAGTCCTTTGCTTCTTGAATAGTTTGACTGACGAACTAGATAAAGTAAGCTTATTAAAATAGATAAAACAAAATGCACAGAACAGAACAGAAGAAAAACAATAAAAGAAAAATGTAATTATAAGTAAATAGTTGAAGAAACAAAATCTGTAAATAAGAACTAAACGATAGCTGTGAGACACATTTTTGGACCAAGTGGTTAGGGTTATGGTTTAGGGTTAGGGTTAGGGTATAGTTGTTGATGGGACCTAAATTATACTTTTTCCCAAATTTTTATTATTTTGACTTTTATCAAATACTGATGCTATTTTTAAGGTAGTAGTGAAGCCATCCGGAGTTATGTGGCACGGCAGTCAAGGCGTGATCTTTCATGATAGGAAGGACAAAGAAGAAATCTCTCGCACAGTTATTGATCTGCTCGCTCAACTGGAGCCTAATGATGGTGTCCTGGTTGAAGTGTTCCACGCACCACCCACCAATGGTAAGAACATTGTCATATTTCTACTTAGAACAAAAATACAAACAGAAGGTTATAATAAATGGTAATAAAACATTATTAATAGCCGGTGCTTATGAAGCAAACGCAATAGTTTTCACTCTGTTAAATCGCTGCTGGGTCATTCCAATCTCAATTCAAATGCCACAAACGTTACCAAAATGTTACACGATCCTGCCCTTGAATTTGAATGAGATAGATCATCTTCAAGGGCTGCTGCATACCTAGAACATATCCAGAGCTCATTCGAATTGAAGATCAAGAACATGTAACATTTTGGTAACGTTTGTGACATTTGAAATTGGAATGACCCTGTTGACAATCGTCACAAGCATAGATGGTTTTATTTTAAGAGAGCTACCACGGTTGAGTTTTGTTTAATAAATCACTCATGGAATTACCAAAGCAACTCCAAATTATTGTTTAAGATCAGAGTCTGAGGCTATAAACTGGCTGTATTTGGATTCTGCCGGGGTTGGAACCCGGTGTAAATGTAATCATGGTCCCTCTGGAATCAAAGTTTGTTTTCCATAACCATAACGGAATCAAGCATGAAACTAATGTTGCGTGAGAGTTGTTAGCATATACTTTACTGTACACCAAGGACATACCGCCACACACCCAAGATGTAGTGTGATAATAGAAGGGGACAATTCAACACAAAAACCGGATTTAAATTCTCTTCTTTTATTAGTAAACATATCAACGACATGACAAAATCAAAGTTTCTATTCAGTTCGTTTTCATAACATATTTGAATTGTACTCTGTTTCCAAAGTAAAAAGATCACATCTGTGGGTCTAACGGTTTAGGAGATATTGAAGATTTTGTCAGAAAAAAGTGGTGCTATTTGTTCTACAATTAGGTTAAAATGGAGAAATGGCAATATAAAGTTTTTAAGGGCTTGCGAAAATGGCAAATAAACTATTAAAGAAATTGACCTTAAAAATCCTTCTATTTCCGAAATGATTCTTTCGTCGTTCCAAACCAGGGCATATACCATTTTAATCACGAATGTCTGTCGGTTATAATGTTGTAAGGCACTTTTCAAAAACATCCCGTGTCATCTAAAAATAACAAACAAATCGGCAGTTCTCTGACCAAAACAGTTGTCCAGAGGCTTGATCAGCTGTTGTATAGTACAAAAGGTAACTTGAAAACTGTAAACTGTCAAATAAGACATTTGACGGTGAAATGTCACGAACTACAATCTTAATCTTAATCTTAGGGCCAAAACATAGTCGGCCTCCAAACAAAATTTACCCTACAAACACTTGGTACGTCACCAAATATTTGCCATCGAATTTAAAGTATGAACGAGTAACAAACATTTGGTCCAATGTTTATGGCAATTCAATAACATGTGCAATCTAGCGCGAAATTTTATTTGGTCTCAACTCGATGTTGATGTTATTTTGTTTGGAGTCACTCGTCATTTTGACGTCATGACCAAATGTTTAATAGCGAAAATTTTGTTTGGAGGCCGACTATGTTTTGGCCCTTAGGCTCGTAATGTAAACAAATAACTAAATCACTTTAAATCTTACTCTTGTTTTCTAATTAATTATCAATTACACACTATTCACGCATTATATAATAGGAAATCTTATACCCGATCACTCGACATGTCGCTGCGATTGCACAATGGCAAAACCACGATTCTCAGAAAATCAGCTAAATAATGTGAGCGTACAACGCTGAAAATTTAGTGCACCATTAAAGTAAAGTTACGATTCTTTCATAAATTTCTTTATTCTTGTTGAGTTTTACAAAACTCAGTGAGCAAATAAGAAACGCAAAAACCCAATTTTAATTCTTCAAACAGGTGCAGGTGCTGAAGGCCTTTCATTTCGATTACGTGCTAACGTTTGTCGAGGCCCTGGTGATAGCCCGATAGCTACCAGCTTCATTTGTGGAGTTGGACGCAAAGATAGACCAATCAGTGGGGACAATACTAATCCACAGTCTCTGGAAATTACCATGAGACAATGGGGAGTTCAGAATGAAACAGAGAAGCTTAGAGAAACTCTGAAAGAGGGCTCCGAAAATTTGCTGCGAAAGATCATCGAAAATGAGAATAGGCTCATTGATGAAGAAAGAGGAAACATCGGCGCACAGACCGATGTCATTGGTTAGTTGCATGAGTTTATTTTCTGAAATTAACCCTCGTCCACCTAAGAGGGAGGGGGGGGTTGGCGGTCACTGGTTACCAGCCCCGTAACGGATTGTTGCCGATTACCCAAAAATGTAAACCAAAACAATCCGTGCATCTAAGTAATTGTTTTGACATCCTTTGCGGTCATTTGGATAAAGAAGTCGAGGGTATCACCTTAGTTGTAGGTAAGGTAAGCCTTCAAAGTCCGTGGGTAGTTGGTTGCATGCTATGAAGCTTCAATTTTAAGAACATGTTTGAATTATCAGTTCTTTTATTTATTAGCAATCCGATATTTAGAACTTTTATAGCAAAATTCGGGTTTTTTAAAGTCAATTTTGGGCCAAAAATCAGATTTCGGCAAATTTCCAGACGAGGGTTAAAAATGTGTATTGAAAATGTTAAACTTTCATGTTTTAAATGTTAACCTTTCATCTTTAAAATATGTTCTTACCTTTGTATTTTTGAAGGTATTGACTACGTCCTGGCTAAGAAAAATGGCACATATACCCCAATTGGTATTGAGGTGAATAGTCATGACTGCACCATTAACTGTCAGCTGTATGAGTTCATGAATCCTTATCTCGCTGGCCAGTCCGTGGGACCACTCGTACAGACCATGTGTGAACGATCTCAGAAATACGTCATGTGGGGAAAAGTAGTCGTAGTCATTGCAGCCGGAGGAAGTAGTAAGAAATACATATGGCCAGCCGCCAAGAAGGACAACATTGAGGTAGTAATAGTAGTGAATTAGATTATTTTTAGTGAACTGATAGATAACTTCCGTGCATGTTCATGAAAGTTCATCTGTGTTGGTATATTGTGATGGAATTTTATAGTTATGATCTCAACACCATTTTTTACTGACATGCATCGCAAGTTTCAGACGAAGCCTCGTCTTTAATCAGCGAAAATGAGACTGGCTCAAGTCAGGACCTTAGATGTGCTAAGGAGTTAGTTGAGCTTTGCACTTCCGTGCACGCTGCAGGTTACAGTTTTCATACTAATTGTAAGCTAAATCGATTAAACTTTGTGATTTTATTTATTCCAGATCGTGCTAGTTGATAGTTTGCCCAAACATGCAGTACCCGACGTTACTAGATACTTAAAATATGATTTCACAGACCACACCCAGGATGCGATACACGCCAAGAACATAATACAATTACTAGTGCAATGTGGAATTGAACCAGACGGCTGCTGCACCTTCTGGGAAGACTGCAGTCCCCTTGCTGCTCTTATCTGTGATATGCTGCATCTTGAAGGTTCTGGATGGACTGGCGCTTGCATCGCTAAGAAGAAATCCTCAACACAGAATACTCTCTGCGACCGCACAGCAGATATCCCACACTTTCCCAGAACATATCTTTACGCTGAGAGATGCTACCACATTGAAAATGTGTGCGACCTTGATACTGTTAAAAAGGATGTCGAGTACCCTGCCATCATGAAGTTTGAGTATGGATCGAGTGCTGTGGGCGTCAAGCTCGTGGATGATATCATGAAAGCTAAGGGACATCTTCGTAGCATACAACAGAAACTTACGTGTGAAAGTGATCATCCTGGTATTGGTCTGGGACACGGAAACAGCATGTTGATAATGAACTATATTGAAGGAACTGAACACGACGTCGATATTGTCATCTACAAGAGAAAACTGGTGGCTGCCTTTGTCTCCGACAACGGACCAACAAAGGAAGGCAATTTCACAGAGACCACCGCATGCATGCCATCTTGTCTGGCAAACGATCACATCGGACAAATCGTTACTGCTGCCTACCAATGCTGTACTGAAATAGGACTTATTAGTGGCGCCTTCAACGTGGAGATGAAAATGACCAATACAGGGCCAAAATTAATTGAAATTAACGCCCGTATGGGCGGTTTCTACCTGAGAGACTGGATCAGAGAGGTGTACGGTGTTGATCTGCTACGTTGCGTCTTTATGACCGCATGTAGTATCAAACCTCTGATCCATAAACCAAAGCCACGATGCCAGATGTTGGGAGTCATGTGCGTTCCGTCCATTCATGCACCGATCTTCAGGAATGTTCACACATGTGATCTCTTCAGAAAGCTGCACAAAATGGGCCATATCCGCTACAATGTCATCGAAGACGAATTTAAGGATGTAGATTGTGAGACAGAGGAACCAATATGTAACATCTCTGTCTATGGTGTTGACATCACAGAAGCCAAGGAGAAGCTTCTCAACTTGTGCACGCAGTTCCAAGTAACCACAGATGATTATGATGTTGGGTCGTTCTTGAAGGACTTTCAAGAAAATATGTGACCCGTCATATCAAAAGGTACCTTAAGGTCGGCATAGCAAATTACAAGATACGGGCCATTGAAGCTGAGCATAGTCAAAAATCACGTCCAAGGTAAAATTTCTAATTTTATCAGAAACGTTACCTTTGAAGTGTATTCTATCATATTAATCAGGTTCCAACATCCAAAACATAAGACAAATGTTTTAAAAACCGAGATAAAAAACCCTTTCTCCATTCAAGTTTTACCAGTGCAGAAATTTTAAACTCGATTTTCTCAGAACTATAGTTTTCTGAATCAACCCGACGACTTTTACTAATTTGGATGTAACTTTGCAATCGAACATCCAATAACCAAAAGCAAGGTGTCATTTTAAAGCTTAAAGTATAATCTTTGAGATGAGACCAAAAAAATCAATTTTCATTTTGGGACCCTTAAGGTACATTTCGATATGATGGGTCACATATGGTCAAATGATAGGATGCGTGTCTTGAGTGACACCCAAGTGTCTCAGTGGCTCGAAGACGAATATCTCAATAATATTTGTTATGTATGCTGCAGCAGCTGTAGTTTCATACATGCATGTATAATTTAGGTTGGAGTTTTGTATATTTTCATATAATTTTATGATGTTATAAACTGATTGACCAATAATAATATAACTCGTATATTCAAGTATTCGAGTATTCAAAATTAGTCTTTGTCAAGGACGTACGATAGTTGAGTGTAGCCAGGTGTGAGGCTGAGCAAAGCGAAGCAGTACAATTAATAATGGGCAGTATAACAAACAAAATCAGAGAAGAATCAAAAGTCTTGATTAAAGACTACTTCAAAATTGGATATAAGTGTGTTCCAATAAAGTCACATTTTTCGTCACCGTAAGGTAATAAGTTATTCGGACGAAATTAAAATAATATAGATAAATATGAAGAAAGTAAAATTCAAGACACTAATCGAGACGGAAGATGCTTAAGATTTGATCCACTCTTATAACAGATTCCCAAGGGATTTGCACTCACCCCTTGTTATTCGAAATTGAGAACCATTATGTGTGATTTTTAAGTTTTATTTTACGATCGATCCATGCATTGCTTAATTATGACGTCATAAAGTATAACCGAGCTGTAAATTTCGTCATAAAAATTCTAAATATGGACATTTGACGTGGTATTTGTTTATGAGATGGCGATTCCAAAATATTCTGAAAGTGTTTGATCTTAACTATTGGAATTTTTAAAAAAAGATTTTTGTAAATATTTTGTGATGAAGATGAACATTGTGACCTCAAATGACCCAAATGACTTGGATGACCTCAAGTGACCTTGATTAACCTTATATTGATTCTCCTATCTTTTTTATGATATTACCTGCTAATGACTTTAACTTGGATGATCTTAACCTGACCCCAACAGGACACGCCCAAGGTTGGCAGCTGTCCATTGGCCCGGTTTGGTCCAGTTAGGGTCAAGATTAACCCCCGTCCACCCAGGCTATTTTTGTAACACGTCTACCTAAGGAGGTTGTTACACCCTCCCTTAAGTTTTTCGAAAGGGACCCCCTATGAACTTGGTTTTGCTATCAATGGATAGGTATGGTCCTCCCCTATCCAACGATACCAAGATCTTACAAATCGGTCAAGGCTTTACGTAATTATGAAATCATAAAGTTCGGATTTTTGGTCGGTTTTTTTTGCTAATAATGAAGGGAATTAATAATTCTATAAAACATGCTCTGCAAGTTTCAGCTTCATAGCATGCGTATATTTTTCAAAATGGCGACTTAAAATTTCCCGGGGCTTCACCAAGCCCCCTAATTTTTTCATCAAAATGACCACAAAGGATGTAATAGAGATTACCCAATTGCCTGGGATTGGTTTCTTTTGCGTTTTTATCCAGCGGGGAAAACACCTAAAGGGAGAATCCCCCTGGGTAGACGAGGGTTAATGAGTTATGGCCGTGACATTGATTGAACCCAAATGACCTCGGTTGACCTAAGGTAATCAGCGTTTTAATATTTTGGCTATATATTAGTTAAAGCTTGTATATATTAAAAAGGATTGAATTTTACTTACTACCATGCATAGAGTGTGTTTATTTCAGTAATTGAATGAACTGATTTTATATTTGTTTGTTGAGGGAAGTGTTTGTTTGTTTTTGTTTGTTTGTTTGTTTGTAGACGAGGAGGGGTGATGAGAGGTGGTGGAGGGATAAGAGTGGTTGTTTGTGGACTTTTACTGGGGTAGGTGAATTGGAGGGGTTTAATTAATTAGGCATTGCAAACTGATTTTATGTTCGCGTCTGGTTAAATTACCATGATTTGGTTGTTTCACGTTTTTGTTTTCTGTTTTTACAATGTTGAATTTGTTTTAGGTCTTTAGTATTATTTGAATTTTAACCACGTCAAGTTGGCTTATTTTGTAGACTAGTCAACCTATGAAAATTCATAGGCATGTAGGGGTACGTGGACAACATTGTAACACAGAATTTTTTGGTTGAAATTAACTGTTGATGACCTCCCGAACCACATATTCAAAATGTCGGAAATGTAAGGTTGTCAAAGCTGGTTAATTTGCATAAAACAAAATGGATGCAAAAATAGAGGGTGAAATATCAAAATTGGTCAAATTTTGATCACAATCACACCAACATATTCCTCTCATCACATATCTCAGCGGTAGATCCCTCGCTTCGTAATGCATGACCATAGGCCATGGTTCGAGCTCCGCAAATGCAGTGGAAACTATTGTTCTTTTCATGATTAAAACATGATTAGGATTCATATTTTCCTGACCAGATGGACAGTATTCACCCTTAAAGCATTTTTTGTGCATTTCAAAATACTGCGATATAATTTGATAACTTTGATGGCACAACTGCGTCTGCATAATTTTTCGCGTTAATATTATGCAGCGATGCAGTGCAGCGATGCGGTGCTTTATTAACCAAACGCATTAAGGCTGGGGTAGACCTTCAAATGGCATAAACCGTTTTTGTACTCTAAGTTTCAAACTAATTGCATAAACTATATAAAAGTATACATTCTCAGAAGCGAATTTTTACCCTGTTTTTGACCAAAAATGTCAAATTTGGCAAAAAATGCCCAAAACCGTATTTTTTGCCCAAAAATTTCTGGTAAGCCTAACTTAAATTTGCCTTCATGAAATTTTGAATTTTTTGGCTTTTTGGAATTTAGAAACAAATGTCTAGGAATGGTTTTCTCGAATTTTTGATTTATCAGTCCATGCTCGCTTCTTCAGGTTTTTCTCCGGGTACTCCGGTCTTCCTCCTGCATTCAAAACTGAATTAAAAAAACACATCTTGGAGCCTTGTTGAAGATAAGCTTCCTTTAGCTTGCGTATCAAGTACCAAGTTGGGTTTTCTTTTTTTTTTAACATTCACACAGGCAAGATATACTAATGAGAAAACATTCACTCAATGTAATTGTTGTGACATATGTTTCTCAGACGCAAGTAGCAGGAACAGTCATGAGAGGGCACATACTAAAGAGAACAAAGAGAAACCTTATCAGTGTGCCTAATGTTGTGACAACCGATTTTCACACAGACAAATGCAAGGTTAGGTCATGAGAGGACACACACTGAAGAGAAACTATCAATATCAATGTAGTTATTGTA
>JXSR01S004784.1:0-16058 GCA_000969725.1 Ophiothrix spiculata
TGATTTACTTTGCTCTTGTATACAATTTATTAAGATACGCTTTAAACATGATGATACTTTCAAGGGATTTCTTCCTCCATCTGTCCAGTCCACGCATCCGAAATAGGGCGTTTACGTATGTCAAAATATTATGACATCTTTGACCGCACCTTCATTCATATGATACATGACACTTTGTATGATACCCACTGATACCCAGCAATCTCCATGAAACTCTCCCAAGCTAATTTGGATACAAAATATCAATTCAACTCAAATATATACATTTGGATTGAATACAACGGATATTAGAGAGCTTTGGCCAGCCAATATAGCAACAATCCTTAGGCACTTCTGTAGAATTTCTTTCTATCAGTAGATGCAGCTAATTTCCCGATACCGCTGGTTATCTTACATTTCATACACCCAAATATCGTCATCTTACGTTCGGGAAAAACCTGTTCAAACTTGTTACATATAATTATTTTTAAAACCATCATAATTTCCACATTCAAACATTTGAACATGGGATTAAATTACTGTACAAATCATTTCTATGTCTGATAAAAATATTTCAAATAAAAATAATTTGCGATTAATTTGTAGTAGGAACTCTTTACTTAGTTTCCATTAACGGAAATACACACAACACAGCTTGCGTTTGTCTTATTTTAATATCTGGTTGAGAATTATTGAATAAGCTGTTTATTAACAAATTCAGCCGCGTGCTGCTCGTCTTGAATGCAGAACCACCGTCTTTTACCGCCGATATTTTCTGCAGCTGATGGCCGCTACTGATAGCGATAAAATCAGCATCGCACCGACCAAGATCCAATAAGCGTTTTGGCCAATCTTATTCGTATGTGTACTATTTACCTTATCTTTATATTGACTTGATAAGAGGATTTCTTTTCTATGACCTTAATCATTTCTCTAAAGAAGGCAAAGTAAAGGGATTATGTGAATAACATTTTGGAAAAGCCAAACGAATTTAAAAGTATATTCAAAAAGAGGTATTATTAAAACTTGTATTTGTAAAAGTAACAATTCTGTAGATATAATTGATATAGAATGTAGTACATCACTATTTCGCTATTCATGTAAAAAGGAATGATCAAAAAGGGACACTTCTTGCTGAAATCATTTTTTGACATTTTGTAACGTTATTAATCAGCCTACTTTTTTCATTTTGCTTTCGTTATAACTTTTTTGTCCTGCAGTAGTCTGTGTACAATGCTTCTTTCCCTTTTTATATTTGCTGAATTTTATTTCAAAATATCGTCTTCATCTTATACGTTGTGTCGATACTGATTCATTTAAAGTGTAAAATAGGCAACATTAATTATTTATATATAAGCGGTGTGGCTGCTTTCTGCTCTTTTCGATCGAGGTTCCAGTTTCTATGAAGTGATAACATCCCAGAACAGAAGACAATACTCAAAGTATACATTTGCTTAATTTTTCAGATCAATAAAGCAATACAGAATAACTTTATTGTTTTACAAACCTACTTGTAATACAAACCTCTGACTTGAGACACATTGCAAACGGCAATTGTTCGACGCTGCTTGTAGATGCTTCAATTTGTAAATACTGCCTTTAATCCATCGTTTTCTTTACCAAACGCTTACAAAACTTGGAGACCCTGTCTTATTATCTTTCATTAAAATATGCAATCAATAACAGAACCATCGTTGTTTTTGGACACCATTAGAAATAAGCCCGCATATAATTGCTGGGCGTTTTTTGGGCTATCCTGGCCTTACAACATTGGCTGTTGTGACATGTGTCTCGTCATCGTTTTTGCAGCTTTGTACTCGTAGTATTGTATTTTGTAGTTTATTTATTCTGATGCTCATTAATGTATTGTATGTGATTGTAAGTCCTAATAAAACCTATCTAAACTAAATTAAATTAAGCTTAACTAAATTATTATTGTTCTTGAAAACACGACATCTCCATATTAAAATTAAACGAAAAAATAACTGACTGTGTAAATCCGATTGAGGAATAAAATGGGTATGCTACATTTTGTTCATCAAATTTTAAGCGCAGACAGAAATAAATTTACTATTATTAATATGTAGGCTACATGATGTTTACCGTAAAGTGAGCAGATGAAAGGTAATGACCGCTTACTATTTCACATTTTTATTTAACCATGCCCCTTAAAAAGTCAATATTTGAAGAGCTTATTTCCAAACCTATTAAATCCACCCATCTTCAAAATTGAGATTTTAATAGAAATGATTTATGTTATTATTAACCTGAAGTATCTAGTAATAAGTATCTGAAATAATCTTAGGTAAAATTTAACTTTTGTTCCAAAACGTCCAACCTGGACTATCTGTTATTAATGCGGTTTTATTCCAAAACGTGTTAAGTCCATGGGCAAATTTGCCAATTTTGTGTCAAAACGTGTTTTAAGTCCACTGCATTTTGTGAAACTAGAACAAAAATAATTTAAGAAAAAGTAGAAATTACAGATTTTGATTTTTCATGTTTGTATGATCTTTGATAATATTGGGTTCGTATGCATAAAATATAAAGAGTAAATACTTCAAGTAAGAAGTAAATGTATTCACTGGATTTGATATGCATAATCTTTTACTTTTAGTGCAAAGTAAATACTAGTACTACCTAGTACTTACTTAATCATTCGGTCTAGAGCTATAGTGAAACAAAGCATCGCGATAGTATCAGGCGCTTGAAAAGGCATCGGGAGAGCATCCCTGGGAAACAAACCACTAAATCAAATTGTTCAACCTCTTAAAACAACTAACGCGTATGCACGCATCTCAAAAACATTTGCGCATACGTGCTCAATCGTTGAAACTCTCGTACGCAGTTGTACAACCGTAAAATCACTTACTCAACCTACATAACCTCAAACCCTTACGCACGCATCACAAAAAAACATTTGCTCGTACGCGCACAACAACAAAACATTTGTGCGTATGTGCAGAGCGTGGGCTCAGCGAAGGACGAGTCATGACCTGATGCACTTTAATCTGCGTGTGCGTTGCTTAACATCGCACAACTGCAACTGACGCATTGTGTGTCGCACGCATGGCCGGTGTAGCGGTAAAATGGTGCGCGCGTGGTGGCGTGACGATTTTAAATTTGTTGTTATTGCGAAGATACTCGAACCTAGGCGAGGCTGGTAAGATGACGCCTGTTTTGTCCTGAATATGAAAAAAGGTAAGAATTCTGTTCATTTTAGTTGTGTCATAATTGTCTTGGTTGTTTAGTTGTTCATTTTAACTTATTGATTTGCAAATGTCGTGCTGTAAATTCAGTAAAAAAAAAAACCACAAAAATTCGGTCACAAACGAGAGACAAGATGGCGGATCTGAGAAGCTTATCGAGAGGTATGCATTTTTGAATACATTTGTGTTTTATTTCATATTTTAACACAACGGTCGCGTACGAAGTTCACATTTGGCTCCAAATCGTCCTTTACTGAAAACACGCCAGCAAAGGAACCATCGCCAAACGATTTTTTGTGGGGTTTCAATGGGGTTCTCGGTAATTTATTCGGCTTCGAAGGTTCAGGCTGGAGGCCTTGCAACCCTCAAATCACTTGCGCAACCGGAGAAATACCAACACATTCGCGCACATCCCCAAAACACTTGCGTACGCACACAATCAAAACAACGCCATAAAAATCACTCGTGCGACTTAAAAACATTAACACGTATGCGTGCACCCCAAAAATACCCTTACACGTAACCAAAATAACACCTGTGCGTATGTGCGCAACCCTAAAGATATTTGATGCTCATTAAACTTTAAACGGGATAGTCAGCCAAGGATCACGCTTAACCCTCATCCCTATCAGAAGAGAGTATTAACAAAAGAGAACCAGTTACATACTGCCAGAATCATGTAAAAACAAGAGGGGACCAAGTGTACTTTAGGACCCATCCAGAATTTTAGGGTAAGGGTTTAGGGTTAGTGTTAGGGTTAGGTTTAATTTAGGGTAAGGGTTAGGGTTAAGGTTAGGGTGTAGGGTGTAGGGTTAGGGTTAAGGTTAGGACTAGGGTAAAGTTTTTGATGGGACCTAAAGTATACAGTTTTAAAGTTTTAAACATCTATATTACAAAGACAGATTTGAATTGAGTCACTTTTCACTATTTAATTGATTGAATATGCATATAATTAAATTCAAAAATGAATAGCGCCACCAATAACGGAAGTTCAAAATATGGGCTAAAAATGATGCTTTTTGATCTAAAACGAGCATTTTTTGAGACAAAAAGGTAAAATTAAATTATGGAAACAAATATTACAGTTCAACACCTAATTCCAGAAGTGATTTTAACACTTTTAAGGGCCTGCATTTATTGTAACAGTGCATTAGTGTCGAAAAATAAATAAATGAAACCAATAAACAGCGGTGATCAACTGTTGCACTTAATAACACTTCTAAATAAATAAAGAAATCAAGTTTGTGAAAAAGCAAATGAGTGAGTAGCTGTAAACTTAAAAATCTGAGTCAATTTGTCCTTCCTTTACTACATTTTATCCTTCTGTTACCATAACGTACACTGTTAGAAATAACCGTAATTTTACGTTGCCCGTAATCTGTGTACAACCGTAAAAATAAACGTGATGCTGTATTTAAACGGTATTTCTTGTATTTATATGTAAGATCCTGTTACAATACGGTAATTTACCGTATAATTGAGAGAAAACGGCAACTTAGCTGCAAAATCTGTAAAAATACGGTACTTTACTGGCAGCTGGGATTCCGGGAAAATACCGTTTTTAAAAAAAATACGGTATTTTTACCGGAATCTAGCTGCCAGTAAAATACCGTATTTTTACAGATTTTGCAGGTAAATTGTCGTTTTCCCTCAATAATACGGTAAATTACCGTATTTTAACAGAATCTTACATATAAATACAAGAAATACCGTTTAAATACAGCATCAAGTTTATTTTTACGGTTGGACTCAGATTACGGGCAACGTAAAATTACGGTTATTTCTAACAGTGTAGTAACGGAAGGACACACATTAATTAGTTTTAATTAATAAGGGGTAAGTTCAGAAATGGTTTTAATAGTATGATATTTTGGGCCTACCCAGGCATGCTTTGAATTTACACACTTCAGCCTTTAAAGTTATACAAACTTTTAGCAATTTCATGGTAACGGAAGGACAACAGGAAATGCAAAGTTCCAAACGCCACTGAAGCATAGCAAGAAGCGCAATGACAAAATTAAATTTTTGGACAACTTTCACACAGTCTAATTGTTGGATTAATGTGAAAAAACATGATATTTTTTTAATCCATTCCTGTATAGAAGATTGTTTTTTGTTTTGTATAATTTAGTTAATTTTTGGATAAAATTATCTCATTTGCATAATTATTAATTTTGCATTCAAAACATGACCATTTTAAAATTTTAGCTTTAAATCCTTATGTGCAGTCCTGAACATCAAGAGGGAGAAGAGGAGAAAGCCGGAGACAAAAAAGGAGGATCAAGATATGGAAGCGAGAGAAAGTCAAATAGTATAGAGACAAGGTGAAAGACTTATATGCAAGTAACAATGAAACGGTAGAAGAAAACCAGAGAGCCACGAAGACAGCAGTACTAGAAGGGAGGAAAACACCAAGGAAAAGAAACATGGTGGTGGAGTGAGAAAGTGCAGGTTAAGATCAAGAAGAAGAAGGAGACTTTCAAAGCTTGGCAAAAAGGAGGGGGTGAAAACCAGAGACAAGCATATAAGGAGGTAAAGAGGGAGACGAAGAAAGCGGTGGCCTAAGCAAAACCCGAAGCATGGTCGGACTGGTATGACAACATGGAGACAGAAGAAGGAGAAAAGATGATATATAAGGTGGCAAAGCAAAGAGCCCAGGCAAGACAAGACATTGGTGAAGTAGCAGTCATCAAGAACCAAAATAGCGAGCTACTGACGGATGAGAAGGAGATAAGAGTTAGATGGCGGGAGTATTTCAACCATCTTCTGAATGTAGAGAATGATAGGGAAGACCTTGAGGATTGTTCACCAGTAGAAGGACCTGTGGCAGAAATAATCTTGGAAGAGGTGAGCGAAGCTTTGAAGAGTATGAAGACTGGCAAAGAGAGATCCGAATAAGATGGTATGGACATGTAATGAGGATGGAGGATAAAGGCCCGGCTAAGAAAGTGATGAACACTAAGATTGATGGAAAACGACCTAGAGGAAGACCCAGGAAACGATGGAAGGACAATATAAAGCAGGACATGGCCACTTCCAGGTGAAAGAAGAGTATGCAGGAGACAGACATCTGTGGAGGAGGAAGACAAAGGCAGCCGACCCTGTAGATCAGCACCCTGCTGATCAGCGGGAAACCAGGCGTTAAGGAAGAGAGAGAGAGAGAGCTTTAAATCCTTAAAATATAGGGTTTCAGCTTTAATTTGACACCAAATTTATACTGTTCAGATGAATTTGAAAATATAACCATAATGTCAAGTTTTCATTAAATTGCCCAAAAAAGAACACTTGCGCGTATAATGCGCTCAATCACTCAAGCAACTGAAAAAAACAAACAATAACGCGTACTCGCATACCACACTCTTATGCGTAATCATAGAAACACTTGTGCATATGTGCGCAACCATTAAAACATTTGCGCATATGTGCGCAGCCATAAAAACATTTGATGCTCATTTTAACCTTTATACAGGATGGTCAGTCAAGGATCACATCTAACCCTCACCCCTATTAGAAGAGAGTATTGACAAACGAAAACCAGTTACATACTGCCATAATCATGTTAATCGATCACCAATAAAATGATCTCTCATCTTTGGCACTTTTCCTCCCAAACTTCAACAAATCACGTTAAAAATTTATTTTAATGAACTCTTCTTAGCTGGTACCCTTTCTGCTTTCTACTTGGAAGCTCCATACATTTGTTTTAATTCGTCAAAATAGAGCAAGTAAACTGTCAAGGCAGCTCTTTAGGTAGAGTAAATAGTATTTACTACACTTTATGCATACATATGGTAGTAAATACTCGAAATTTCAAGTAAATAGTATTTACTACTTTGTATGCATTCGGTCCGATGTCACTATCTTGAGAGCAGTAATTCTGGTATAATATTGTTATATAATAGCAATAGAAAAAGTTTATTTTTTGACGAGTTCACCCTCGTACATAAATCTTGCCTAATTTTGCTTCCATAAAAATGTTCAAAATGGAGTCAAGAGATAACTTCGAAAAAGTTGACACCTGTTGCAACCCCCTAAGGTTATTCCCCGCAGCATAATAACGCAAAAGCAACCGACCCCAGGCGTTTGCGTAATCTCTTTTACATTCTTTGCGGTCATTTTAATGAAAAAATTAGGGGGGGGGGGGGGTAACCACTTGAGGTGGGGTTAAGGTAGGCCGTTGGGAGGGGGTTGCAACCCGGTGACATTTTTGACAATTTTAAATCGCCATTTTGAAAAAAAATATGCATGCTTTGAGGCTGAAACTTTGGCATGTTAGAATTATTATTTCCCTTCGTTATTTGCAAAAAAACTCGATGAAATTCCGTTATTTAGAAAACAATGATTTAAACGGCCATTTTTGCCAAAATTCCGATTTTTCGACATAAAAGACGTCATAATTACATAACGCCTTGGCCGATTTTTGTGATCTTGGTATTGTTAAATAGGGGAGTACCATACCTATCTATTGATAGCAAAACCAAGTTCATAGGGGGTTCGGTTGGCAAGGGTTAATTATTATCGTTGTCTGAGTCTAAATCATAAAATTCACTGTGTTAGCAGATTCAATGGAAAATTGAAAATTCTGTTGATTTATTTGCAACCTGAAGTGAACCTGAAGTGAACAATGAAGTACAAACAACATTTTTTCCAATGAAACTATAGACCCTTTCATGACTTATCATGCTTATTGCATCAATACACACTTTAAAATAGCCTCTTCTCAAGATCAACATACAAAACACAAAACAAAATTATGCTTTTTTGCAGATCACCTGCAGATAAAAATCTAAAATTTCGAGTGCAAATTCATTTTTTTCCCACATTTTTGATCCCAAATAAGAGTGATATTTTCTTGAGCCAAGTCTACAGAACGTTTTGCCCTTAGCATACCCGGTACCCACTATCGTTCACAAAGCTGTGTTTTAATTTGAATGGGAATTGGACAAGTTTAGCATGATCCCCGAACTTTTTCCAACCTTTTCGAAATTTGTGCATCATTTGAAGTGTTAGATGTATGATGGCAGCATGCACAGTTTCATACTCATATCCAATCCCTATATTTCAAAATATTATTTTTTAACGTTAGCGACAACGAAAAATACTGCCCTCTTCAGTTGAAATTTCTTTAAATTTGATTTAGTCTACCTGCTATCTATGATCGGAATCTTATAAACAAAATGTAACCTCTTTCCTGACATTTAGCATTAATAGAGAAAATTCTTAAATCCAAGATCAACATCCAAAACGTTGTTCTAGTTTTTGATGTTTTCGATGGTTTGATCAAAATTCTCAAGATTTTTCTTTTTTGTTACTATCGTTCATACTAAGGGAAATCATTTGCAGATAAAATTGTGAAATTTGGCCGAATACACCAACAACATTGTACTTAAGAGCCATTGTAAAGAAAATCCAGCACTAAATTGAACGACGGTCTAAATGGCTATATAGACGTCGTCATTTTACCAATTGCAAAATCCAGTTAACTGAACGCATATTGACCTCGAGTTTTCCAAACAATATTATTGATCAGAACAGTTAGAATAATAAAAAAATAACACTTAAGTGGTCCATATGGACCCAACATTTTGTTTTTGCGCGTTTTTCCATCGCCCTTCCATGTATTTGTCTAACTTTACCATACCCTTCACCTGGTGGCAAAAAAAAATAAATCGTCCCACCACTTCCATGCTAATTAGCATAAATAAGCATTTTCGAGGGCGCTCTTCAAATTTGTTTTGCCCATAAAATCTTAACCGAACAATTTTTTTCAAATTTTATTTCTGAAATGTATTTGTACTTACAAACTGCAAATAAGATGCCAAATTTTATTGAAAAATTCCGTTGGGAAGTGAGTTTTCAAATTTATGCCGGGAAAATGTTGACGAGACACGCCAAATTTTGTTTTGGTCGCCATTTTGAAACAGTTTGTCCGATTTTCGACTTTGTTTTAGTTTATTTGAAGTTCTTTACCTCTGACCAGAGTTTCAACATAAAATTCCTTCGCGAAAGCGCTGTTTCGGTGTTGGGTCCATATGGCCCCCACCATGGAAAAATGTGAATTCTGAAACAATATCACAATTTCCAATAATTGTAGCGCAAATAGCCAAAGAGACCACATAATTTTCAAGATTGAACATAGGTGGGTGATGATGCTGGCAATCATGAATTGCCCCTTTAAGCATTAAGCATTTATTAGAAAAGGAAAAGAAGTCATACTTTTTTTAAAGAATAGGCTAAATTAACATATTTCTCTTGATATTTTTTTTCTCATTTCTTGCATTAAATAGACAAAGGATAAGTGCTGAACACCCAATACTGGATGCTATGAAAAAGAGAGGGCGTTATGTGTATTGTGAATCCAACGCAGCCATTTCAAGACCATTCAAAGTTGCTTACATTTTCTTCAATGCACACAGGGAGAAAAATCTATCAGAATCAAAAGTATTCTTCTTGTAGACCTAATAGCATGTGATTAGGCAACAAATATCTCCAAAGTTCTACACTCTTAATTGGACTAAAGCCTATATTTATCTATTAGATTTATCATCACCCTTACATATGCTTACACATTGTTTGAACTAGAAAATCAAGCAAGATTTCTGAAGAATATTTTGAAAAGAGTTTTGTTTCTTTCCTCACAATAAAAAAAGAAAAGAAACAAAACTAACAACAAAACATATCTGTAGTTAAATTATCTGTAGAGTAAATTAATATACAATGCGCTCTTATTGAGGTTCATAATTTGTATATGAGACCCAAAAGCCTGAGTATGAAAAAACAATACATTAAGATCTTTTTATTACATATTCTTCGCCACTTCTTCCTTTCAATACTTTAGGACCTATATGTAACAAAAAATAATAATTTTGTAATTTTGTATGGTGTCTAATATTAGGGCAGTAGAATCAAACATCATGTAAGGATGACTGGAAGCATTTGAAAGACAAATTACCAAAATGAGAATTCTGAAATAACATCTTTCAGTCATTAAACCATCACAAAGACATGAATTACAAAACAATTAACAGATTTAGATCCATATTCAATCAATTTGAAAGAAAAACAATCCAATTCTTGTCGCAATGAATAGAAAAAGAGTTGGTGCTGAAAATCAAATTCCAGATGCTATGAAAAAGAGAGGGCAGTATGTGTAATGAGTTATTTAAAGACAATTCTTCTTTGCATACAGGGAGAAAAAGCTACCAGAATCATAAGTATTCATCTTGTAGACCTAATAGCATAGGTGGGTTAACCCGAATCACTTTATCTGTTGTAAAGTAAAACACGCGATTACATAGGTAACAACTATATCTCCAAAGATCTACACTCTGAATTGGACAACCACCCAAACGTATTTATCTACATTGAATACCCTGACACTATACTGAATTTGTAAAATGTTTGTGTCAAAATGTTTTTTCTAAGGGGTGGAGGATGAAATGCAATACACGAGTCACAACTTTGAGGCACAATGGCATTCATTTGGTCTCTCAAATTTTAAGCCGTTATGGTAGCTGTGAAGAAGTGCGCGGAATGAGTGTCTAAGTGCATCTTTCTTCTTTGGCTTCTAATTGAATATTCTTATTATCGAAAGGCTTGATTGTTTGAACTAGAATGTCCAGCAATATTTCTAAAGGGTATTTTAAAAATTTTTTTTTTTTCTTTCCTAAAAATTGAAAAAAGTCTGGAGTATACGGGTAAATTGATATATAATGCGCACTCATTGCAATGCCCGAGTACGAAAAACGACACATTTTGATCATTTTTAATTCTTATTTATCGCCATTTTCTTAGAGTGCAAGAAAGACAAGAAGCATTTTAAAGATATTTTCCCGCAAAAATGAGAATACTGAAACAACATCTTGACATTGCCATTAAACCATCGGAAAGACAACATGAATTACTAGATCATTATTCAATCAATTTTGAAAGGAAAACAACCCAAAATATTTTCAGGAAAATTGCAACAGTTGGTGCTGAACATTCAATTCTAGATGCTATGAAAAAGAGAGGGCAGTATGTGTAATGAGAATCCACTGCAGCTATTACAAGATAATTGTAAGTTGCTTTTATTTCTACGTTGCACACAGAGGGAGAAAAACCTATCAGAATAAAAAGTATTCATCATGTATAGATCTAATAGCATAGACAGGTTTATCCAAATCACTTTATCGGTTATGAGGCAAAACATGTGATCACATAGGCAACAACTATATATCCAAAGATCTATACTCTGAACTGTGTCAATTGTTTTTCTAAGGGAATGAAATGCAATACACGAGTGGTATTTGCAGCATCAAAAACTTTGAGGCTCAAAATTTTAAACCGTTATGTTAGACTGCGAAGAAGCGCGGAAAGAGTTTCTAAGTTCATCTTTCTTCTTTGGCTTCTAATTGAATATTTTTAAGATCGAAAGGGCTTGTTGAACTAGAAAATCCAGCAATAATTCTAAAGGCTATTTTAAAATGAGTTTTTCCCCTCAAAATTCAAAAAACCAAAGAAAGAAAAAGAAAAGAAAAAGCAAACAAATAACGAGTCTATATGGGTAAATAAATATACAATACGCACTCATTGCATTTCATATTTTGTATATGAGACCCTAATGCCTGAGTATAAAAAACCGATATGTTTTGATCATTTTATTACATATTCATCGCCATTTTCTTAGTGTGCTTTCAATACTTACAATAAACTTGTTTAAGGGTACGAGGAATCCACATGCTCAGGAAAATGTGAATCATAACTATTTTTCAATCATGAAAAGATAAATAGTTTCCACTGCCTTTGCGGGGACTCGAACCATGGATTATTGCGGGGGTTAGTCATGCATTACGAAGCGAGAGATCTACCGCTGAGCTATCAAGGCAGCGTTGAGATGGTGAACTAAAATCTAAAACATAAACATTAGAATGCCGTATTTTTCTTTTGTTTACATAAAAATTGCAATTTTTATCCTCATTGGAATGCTCAATTTGTAAGTAAATTATGCGAATGCGTATATCAGACAAAATGTAGATAATGTAGATACTAAAATCAGGTTATTTACAGCTCAAACAGGGCGAACGCAGAGTCATAATTCACGCCCGGTTTTTCGGGCAAAACAACGCGGGTTTGTAACATTATCATTCAAAATCAACACAACACATTTATAAAATATTATTTGTAATTCAATAAAAAGTATCAAGCCTACAATCTGTCAAAATTTGAAAACATGTGAATCGTTTGAACATCATTAAAATTTAAGGTCGAAAAAGGTATACATTTTTCGAAGTATTTTATTGACGTAATTTTGACCTTGATAATGGACGTGAAATCACTACTAAAGTCTCATGTGTAAACTAGAGAATCTATTACATATGTACGCCAAAAATTGTATTATTCTGATATGTGTAAGAAGGTAAAAAGTTGCAGTTAAGATGCCGTTGGCAAAAATGGCACCCATTTAGGGACTGTAGCCTTAAGGATCAGTAAGCCCTGTTGATTGTCTTACAAATATGCAGATTTATTTCATATTTCCTTTCATTTTCTTGAGATGAAACTTTGCTGGTGTTTTGTTGTAAGCAAAAGGATTGTGAATCTGTCAAAAAAATCAATAAACTCAGTGAAAATGAATAGCACATGTAAACATCATGCTAGAACATCTGTCATACCTTTGTCACTAGTTGACATAATAATTATGTACATTTAATCAAAATTATTTTCTCATTTTATCATAAGCATTAAATCGAACATCTTTTTGCAATATAACATTGTCAGAGACGCAGAAAAACTTATCTTTGGTCATTTGTTCATTTCCAAGTTGCCCAAAAATGTCGGCAGAAACATATCCTGCATCACCTTTTCAAAGTTAGCCAAAATTGTTACGGAAAAATATTTAACAATTTGTAATAACACCTAAAAGTGGTAACAGAATGGAATTCCTCTTTTAACCACTTGTTTTCATGTTACCCAAAGGTGTCAGATCAGAGGAACATGTTTGTTGTATGGTTGTTATAATAAGTTACAAAAACACCCCCTCACACACCCCAAGCATATGTTTTTATATGCCAATAGGTCTACAAGATGAATACTTTGATTCTGATATCTTTTTCTCCCTGTGTGCATAGAAGAAATGCAAACAACTTTGAATTATTTTGTAATGGCTGCAGTGGATTCATATTACACATACTGCCCTCTCTTTTTCATAGCAAAAAAACTTTTGGCAAAAATTACCACTTTTTCAAAAAATCGCTATAAAATTTCTAAATATCCGTCGGTTTTTTTGCTATTGAATAAAGAAATCAACATTTCTAACATGTCTTGTAAGTTTCAATTCCGTAGCATGCAGATATTTTTCAAAATAGCGATTTAAAATTTTTCGAGGTGGCAACCCCCTACCCACCGACTTTTACGGCCTACCATAACCCCACCTTAGGTGGTACCACTGATTATTTTTCGTCAAAATGACCGCAAAGGATGTAAAAACAATTATATACCTAAATGCTCAGGGTACCATGACTTAAAAGGTGCGTTTACAACGTAGACCTACGTATTGCAGTTTTGAATTTTACGCCGGTCATCGTTAGTTAAAGTCAGTTAACACTCACACACTCTGCTAGCTACGCACCCTATCGTTACTATCAGTCGCTTTCAGTTACAACTTTTTAGTTGTAAATACGTTACCCTACGTCGAAACAAGTCGTCACAGTGTAAACGCACCATCAGCATTATAATGCCCCTGAATTCACATATAGCGCTGTAGATCATTAATTTTTAGAAACACTAGATGTCTTCTGTAATCACTGAATTCATAATCCTTGCATAATGTACTCTTAGATCTGGCATTTTGCAAAAGGAAAAAATGCCATCTAGTGTTTCTTGAAACTTAAATATTGTAATGTGTAAGGCCTCGGGGCAATATAGTGCTAACCCCCACTTTAAAGTGACTAGCTGTTTTATTGAAATCGCATGGGACTACAATGTTAGTCAAAATATTTCCATTCACCCATGTACTCCTTCATAATAAACTTTTACTTCATCATAATAAACTTTTCGAAAACCATTTTTCATCTTTTGTTGTCAAAAAATCAGTCAAATCAAAACCAGGATTTATGGTCAATGTCTCAACTCGAGAAGTTATCACTTGTATATTTACGTTTTTCTTCATTCAAACTAGAGTATATTTCAAACATTTTCTCTACTTTAAAAACCTAGAAAAAAGTTGAGTGGGTCTAAAATCTCAACATGTCAGTTGTCATTGTCTCGTTTCCGTATCAACCAGTATTTTGGATATTCCTATTCCCTTTAGAATCAGCGGCGTCTGGACTATATTATTGAAACCAAGCCCGTAGCCAGGAGGGTGCGGTGGGGGCGTCGCACCCCCCAAATTTGACAATGTACAAAAAAGGTCCACAAAAATGGCCTAAATACCCACCAAAAGAGGCCCTAAAGCACCAAAACATGTAAATGGAAGGCCGTTTTTACCAAAATACTAAACAAAATGCTTGAAAAACTACTGAAAACCTTTTTTTTTTTTTTTTTTGCTTGTCACTTTGTCAAAACCACTAAAATTAGTTTTGGGTCGACCAAAATGAAACTTTTTTCTCCAAAAGGTCCACTTTTTGAAAATCCGCACCCCCCTTGAAAAAATCCTGGCTACGGGCCTGATTGAAACATACCTTTTATGTAAAATTGTACGATGATTTAACCTGAATCGGCCATGCCAATAAGAATGATATGGATATGCTCATCTTCAAATTAGTGGTTTGTTGAATTGGGGCATTTCTTTCCGCAACTAAATTTGTGGACGCGTTTCCTCCGTGAATGTCTATCACTGTGAATTCCACATTGGTATACTTTGTAAACTTAACAGGTCAGAAACTTGAAATATGTGACCGTCTATCCCAAAATGCAGCCTCTTGTCATTTTCACTTTTTTAAATATTTGCAAAGACCATGCTATAAGGATTAAAATGACATTTTAAGGAACTTCCCACGATTTCCAGAAGTCAAGTTATGGTCCGTCAAAGGTTGTCAGGGTGTAAAAAGTATAACTGAGGTAAAACGCGTTTAAAGATCAGTAAGTCCTGTTGATTGTCTTAAAAGTATGCAGATTTATTTCATGTTTCCTATCATTTTCTTGAAATGATATTTTGCTGGTGTTTTGTAGTAAGCAAAAGAATTGTGAATCTGTCAAAAATCAATTTCGGCAAATTACGACCTTGCCATGTATTTTCACCTGTAGCGCAAAATGAAGTTTCTTGCATTTACGGCTCATACGGGCTGGACAGCCACATATGTTATGAGGTAAAATGTTATCAATAAACTCAGTCAAAAATAAATAGCACATGTTAACATCATGCTAGAACATCTGTCATACCTCGTTTTTGATGTGACTAAGTTGACATAATATGTAGGCCTTCATTTAATCAAAATTATTTCACATTTTATAAGCATTAAATCGAACATCTTCTTGCAAAATAACATTGTTAGAGACACAGAAAACACTTATCTTTGGTCATTTATTCGTTCCCAAAAATGTCGCAGAAACATAAATATCCTTTATCACTTTTTCAAAGTTAGCCAAAATTGTTGGCCCCAAAATGCTATAGAAACTCGAAAGTTTTATTGTTTTTATTATTATATAAGTCATCAAAAAGTGTCACAGACTCTG
This sequence comes from Ophiothrix spiculata, assembly GCA_000969725.1. Lineage (NCBI taxonomy): Eukaryota > Metazoa > Echinodermata > Ophiuroidea > Amphilepidida > Ophiotrichidae > Ophiothrix > Ophiothrix spiculata. The sequence goes on from JXSR01S004784.1 coordinate 15,840, forward strand.
AAACACAAATAGAAATTTATCTTTCGTCATTTTTTTAAAGTTTCACAAGATTGACGGAGAAACACGTATCATTGTTATGTTCACAGAAATACGTATCTCTCCAAGTTTAGATATGGCACGATTTAGGGCAAGAAAAAAAACCCGGACACTTTTTTTAGTTGCCTTATTATTACCTTTTTTCAATCCACATTGAGAATTCAGTGATTTTTGATAATTTAT
>JXSR01S004785.1:10001-21166 GCA_000969725.1 Ophiothrix spiculata
CCTACCAGTAGTTTCCACTGAATTTGTGTAATAGAGGAGAAAAATGAAATTATTTACCAACTGTATTTTTTGTTGCCGGCGACAAAAAATGGTTGTAAAAGTGTTTCTAGTTTCAATCTGAAAAAGATCTTGTTTCTACACCTGCGATGGGTAAACAAAATTATTTCTGATAAAAGTGTTTCTCTTTTGATATGTATTAACTTATCTCCAAGAGCTTCATTTGATCTTTTATCTGGTAAATCAAGAGTGAGGTACAAATTTAGGATTTAGAAAACACTGGATAGTCACACCACCATCACATATAGATATATTGCAAATTAATTTGCTGTCAATTGGAGCCATTTCTGTGTACATTTTTGTACTTTTTTGGATTTTACTACACTTTTCAGCTTTATTTAAAGCATATCCATAAGTTTTTAATTCTAAGTGGAATCTAGGCTAGTCCCTTTAAGTTAAACAATTGAAGTATAGTGACATTTTAAGGTTGCTGTGCAATAAAGTACACCAACCTGGAAATGATATCAGTACAAAGTAGAGCAAACTAAAAATGTAAAAATGTTGTGAGCAAAAATACTTGGTTTTGGCATATTTCTTCTTTTAACAATATCATTAAAGTATTAGTCACAAGTACTACTGTACAAAAAAACATATTAATATTTGAAACACAACTAGATTTTGCATTTACCATGTAATTCTGTCTAAATGTTTATATTCTTGGTCTCTGCACTGTATTTAATCACCTGAAGTACAACTTGAATAGCCATCTACTCGTCAAGAGTGTTTAACCAATGAAAGAATGTTTCAATTGTAAAAGTCATTTTCCTGCCCTAATAATTTTGTTTTATTTTACTTCAAGTCTTCTTGATATTTGAAGATCACCAACCATCCAAATTGTATGTGTATAGAATTCTAGCTAGAGTGACATGAATATTGATGTATTTGACATAGTTGCATACGATGTTGTTTGAGTGAGGCCTATCATTGTAAAACACTTGTTGATGTCTCCTTGTTCAGAGTACTGAATGCATTCAGGTAATTGTTTAGAAAAATAATCTTGAAAATGGAACTATTTTCAAAGATGCAAGCACAATGCAATGGCAAATATTGCTTTAAGTTACACGGAATGTCATGACTTGTGTAAGGTTTGAAAGGAAATAGTATATCTGCTTTTCGTAAAGTGTATATTTTTGAACAAATCTTGTTGAACAATTGAAATAAAGTGAAAATTTTAGTTTGCTGTGCAATTAAGTACGCCATCCTGGTAATAATTTCTGTATAAAGTAGGGCAAACTTTATATGTTGTGAGCAAAAACTATTGGTGGTTTGGGCATATTTCCTTCTTTATTCATTATCATTTAAGTGTCAGTCACAAGTACTACTGTACAAACAAACACACTAACATTTGAAACACAACTAGATTTTGCATTTACCATGTAATTCTGTCTAAATGTTTATATTCTTGATCTTTGCTCTGTATTTAATCACCTGAAGTACAACTTGAATAGCCATCTACTCGTCAAGAGTGTTTAACCAATGAAAGAATTTTTCAATTGTAAAAGTCATTTTCCTGCCCTGATAATTTTGTTTTATTTTACTTCAGGTCTTCTTAATATATTTGAGGATCCCCAACCATCCAAATTGTATGTGTATGTTTACCTGATAAGTTTGGAATGTTACTAAAACAAAGGAAAAGAATAATAACCTTTGTCATGTTTATTCATTAGAATTCTAGCTAGAGTGGCATTAATATTGATGTATTTGACATAGTTGCATACGATGTTGTTTGAGTGAGGCCTATCATTGTAAAGCAGTTTGTTGATGTCTCCTTGTTCAGAGTACTGAATGCATTAAGGTAATTGTTTAGACAAATAATCTTGAAAATGGAACTATTTGAAGCACAATGTAATGGAAAATATTGCTTTAAGTTACATGGAATGCCATGTAATGTTTTATAGGAAACGGGTCAAAAATATTTCTGCTTTTGTAAACTGTCTATTTTTGAACAAATCTTGTTAAAGGGACTAGCCTAGATCCTGTCTGCTGATTTTCTGACTATATATTTTTTTCACATGTATAGATAGTACATGATTATACTAACATATCCTACCAGTAGTTTCCACTGAATTTGTGTAATAGAGGAGACAAATGAAATTATTTACCAACTGTATTTTTTGTTGCCGGCAACAAAAAATGGTTGAAAAAGTGTTTCTAGTTTCAAATCTGAAAAATATCTTGTTTCTACACCTGTGATGGGTAAAAAAAATTATTTTTGATAAAATTGTTTCTAACTTATCTCCAAGAGCTTCATTTGATCTTTTATCTGGAAAATCCAGACTGAGGTACAAATTTAGGATTTAGAAAACACTGGATATTCACACCACCATCACATATAGATATATTGCAAATCCATTTGCTGTCAATTTGAGCCATTTCTGATGTATGTTTACCTGATACGTTTGGAATGTTACTAAAACAAAGGAAAAGAATAATAACCTTTGTCATGTTTATTCATTAGAATTCTAGCTAGAGTGACATGAATATTGATATATGTGACAAAGTTGCATATGATGTTGTTTGATTGAGGCCTATCATTGTAAAGCACTTGTTGATGTCTCCTTGTTCAGAGTACTAAATGCATTAAGGTAATTGTTTAGAAAATAATCTTGAAAACGGAGCTGTTTTCAAAGATGCAAGCACAATGTAGTGACAAATATTGCTTTAAGTTATGTAGAGTTTCATGACTTTTGTGACTTTTGAAAGGAACGAGTATTTTCTGTTTTTCGTAAAGTGTCTATTTTTGAACGAATCTTATTAAACAATTGAAGTATTGTGACATTTTTAGGTTGCTGTGCAATAAAGTACGCCAACCTGGAAATGATTTCAGTATAAAGTAGGGCAACCTAAAAATGTTGCGAGCAAAAATACTTGGTTTTGGCATATTTCCTTCTTTAAACAGTATCATTAAAGTGTCAGTCACAAGTACTACTGTACAAACAAACATACAAACATTTGAAACACAACTAGATTTTGCATTTACCATGTAATTCTGTTTAAATGTTTATATTTTTGATCTCTGCTTTGTATTTATTAATCTGAAGTACAACTTGAATAGCCAGCCATCTTCTTGGCAAGAGCATTTAGCCAATGAAAGAATTTTTCAATTGTGGAAGTCATTTTCCTGCCCTAATATTTTTGTTTTATTTTCAAGTCTTCTTGATATTTGAGGATCCCCAACCATCCAAATTGTATATGTATGTTTACTGATAACTTTGGAATGTAACTAAAACAAAGGAAAAGAATAATAACCTTTGTCATGTTTGAAGATGTATGTTCTCATGTTTATTCATTAGAATTCTAGCTAGAGTGACATGAATATTGATGTATTTGACATAGTTGCATACGATGTTGTTTGAGTGAGGCCTATCATTGTAAAGCACTTGCGGATGTCTCCTTGTTCAGAGTTCTGAATGCATTAAGGTAACTGTTTAGAAAAATAATCTTGAAAATGGAACTATTTTCAAAGATGCAAGCACAATGTAATGACAAATATTGCTTTAAGTTACATGGAAATTATGTCATGACTTGTGCAAGGTTTGAAAGGAAACAGGGAAATAGTATTTCTGCATTTGTAAAGTGTTTATTTTTGAACAAATCTTGTTGAACAATTGAAGTATCATGACATATATAGGTTGTTGTGCATAAATATAACACATCATTTTGGAAATTCTTGCTCTGCAGTCAAGTAGAGGAACTTAAAAAATGTCATACTACTATGATATTTAAAATTTTTGTGCCACTTAACAGCTTTACAGAAAATCTAAGGTGTAGCCATCTTCTGCAAATCAGTTATTAAAATTGTTCCTTTTGTACTGGTTAATTGAATGATATATTGATATCATGATCTTAATATACTCTATAAATCTTTACATATAAAGTAAGCAATCAGACTGTTATGAGATCCATAGCATATCCCTTGTATTCTACAACATTGAGAACTGGTGTTTTTATATTGTGTAAGAGCCTAGCATTGATTGACTAGGATTGGTTATGCCCAAATCACTGCATCTTGATATATTTTGTGCATAATTCTTTCATGATTTTGGTATTTGTTTGGCTAATTTTGTTGCTATTATGTGGAAAAATGATGAACATTAGTTCATTTGAACATTCAGCAAAATGGGGTATGTTGTTATGATTAGAAAAATACAGACTTATATCCCCGTATTGCGTAATTTATACTTCAAGGTTTATAGAGTACAGTCATTTGTACTTTTAATAAATATCTTGGATTTTTATATCCCAATTTAAAAATGCTGCATTGAAATTGTAAAAGTAATGTATCTTTATAACAGAAATAACAATCAGTACTTATTCATTTGAACTAAAAGTCCATATATTGAAATGTTACTGCAATTCAGTATTCTCGTTTGATTATAAATTATGAAAATAAGAAGTGAACTACTTTTTTCCGCTACAAAAATAACATAATTGAATTGATAGGATGTTTGTAGACATTTTTCATTCAGAATGTTTCTCATGGTGATTAGTTTTTAAGAATGGTATAAACTTTCATTCTGAATTAACATTCTCCCATGTACAATTTCAGAATTGTGTAAGGGCCGAACCATAGTCAGCCTCCAAACAAAATTTTTCCTACCAAACATTTGGTCGTGACGTGACATGTTATTGAATTGCCATATACATTGGACCAAATGTTTGTTACCCGTTTATACTTTAAATTCAATGGCAACTATTTGGTGACGTCACGACCAAATGTTTGGTAGAAAATTTTTTGTTTGGAGGCCGACTATGGTTCGGCCCGTAATCATAACCATCCCTTCAAGAAGAGATTAGCTTACCATGAATAGATCTAGGCCGTAGAATCAAAATCAAACATTATACTACCCATCAGTAAGCACTTGAAAATGTGCAATGGGGTGAAAATAGGTCTCCATTTATTACATTCTCCATAATGTAAAAGTCTAGAATGAAAATTCTTATTCAGAATTAACAGTTTACTCCATTCTTAAAAACCAATCACCATGAGAAAATTCTGAATGAAAATCACTACAAAAATGACGAAGTATATGTACCGCTTTAGAGTAGCTTTAAATTCTATAAATGCAGGCTCATTTTCCCACTTTTGTCTTGTTTTATACATTTAAATGTTGTAAACAACACTGTCTGGAATCTGCCTAAAATTAATTTGCAAAGTAAATGTGCCAAAATGTTACACTAACACAATACTAAACTGAAGGCTTATATTTAACAAATGTAAAACTGTTGATTCAATAACTATGTTCAACGCTTCACGTTATTTTATTTATCAATGAACGAAACAAGATGGTAATAAGTGACAAAGATATCATGCAGGAAGTCTATGAATGTAAGCTTACTTCAATCCACTTTTTGTTCTGTTTAAGTGCTATAATCAACACTGTGTAGAAACTAAATTTGATTTGCAAGAAAAACGAGCCTTGATCTACCACTAACACAATGTTAAACCAAAGGTGTATTGAACGCATTGAAACTGTTGATATGTTCAACACTGTCTGTTATTCCATCAATCAATGAAAGAAAATGAAACAGGGTCCACAAGTGACATACATTTCATGCAGGCTGTCAGCATTGTATCTAATGTCAGCTGTATATCTTGGGGATATCAAGATGGGTAGCTGACATACAAGTATTCAGATTAGCTTGCTTTAGATAAAGCTATACAGTGCTAACAATTCCCAGGATTGTTTTCCTGATTCATGAACAATTGTTTTGGGGATCAGATTGGTTAGTTCTAAATCAAATTTGTGAAATTAAATTGCAAATTACATTAGTTTCCAGCATAGTTGAGGCAAATATGTTTCTTTATGGTTGTATCTATGGTCCATTCAATTGATTATGTAATTATAGATATCAGGCAAGCTTGGAAGAAGTGTAGTTGAAGCATGTATACATGGTTGATTCAGTTGAATACGCCAGTGTAAGAAAACCCCAACTCCAATAGCTTCCTTCTGTTAATTATACTTATAAAATATAAATGCATACAAATCTCTGAAAATGCTTTCACATCACTAAAATATTATTTCCATGTCAATATCCTAATCATAGTGTCACATTTGACCTTGTAGTTGACTTTTTTTAGACATTGTTAGATAATTGTAATAGTACATAGATGCTACATTTAAACAGCCAGTACAAGAAAACCCCAACTCCATGAGCTCCCCTCTGCAACTATATACTATAAAAATTATCTAACAATGTCTGAAAAAGTCAACTACAAGGTCAAATGTGACACTATGATTGGGATATACACATGGAAATGCTTTTTGGTGATTTGAAAGCATTTTCAGAGATCTGTGTGCATTTATATTTAACATAAGAGAGCTATTGGAGTTGGGGTTTTCTTGTACTGGCATATTCAATTGATCATGTAGATCTAAACATTTGTGATAAAACCATCTGTAATAGCACACAAGTTTTTCTATGAGGAATTTCACTTGAAGCATGCATTCATGACCCTTCAGTTGATCATGAAGATAAATCCATATCAGGCCATCTTGATAGCAAACAAGTTTCTCTATGAGAATTCTCTGTTCAACCTTGTATGCATGACCCATTACACTGATTATGTATAGAGAGAGATATCATTGTAGCTTTTAAGGAATATGTGGGCTGCGGCGGCAAACAATGCACTTGTTGTCTCCTACATGTAGCTCATTGTAGCATATCTGATGTATACTAGTTGCATACATCAGATATGCAACAATGAGCAACATGTACGAGCCGACAAGTACATCCTTTTGCCGCGGCGATTCACATGTATCATTCTAGGTTGTAAGGAATCTGGTTAAAGCATGTACCCATGATCAGTTTAATTGACCACGTAGATGTATACATATCCCACCATCAGTGATAACACCTTTCAGATAATAGCAAACAAAATTTCTCTGTATCAGGTGCGTAGCCAGGATTGCGTACCCCAAGGGTGTGCAATAAATCATAGTAAAAAATGACGACAAGTCCAAGGGGCTGCTAGGGGCACCTTTCTATATCAGACGGGTCACCAAATAAATTATTAGCAGTGATTAGGACTACTGCACCCTTTTTTGCATTGTTTTCCCATTTTCTTTTTTCTTTATCCAATTTTTTTTGATTGTAAACCCCAGGGGTGCTCGCGCCCCTTCCGCACCCACTGGCTACACCAATGTGTATGGGAAAATTACCTTCAAACATCCATGACCCATAGATACCAGGCCATCATGTGAGGAGTCTAGTATATTCTAATGCCTCAGGATTAAGTATAGCTAACCAATAAAGATCTATGACAAAGACCTCAAACAAACCTCAAGGTACAAAGTCACAACAGGCTATTGATTGCATTGAATTGTATGAGATAAACACCGGATGCTGACACTCAGTGGGCATTTTACAATTTATGAAAATGTATCTTTATCGAGCCATAGGACAGTGATAGTATAGTTGGATCAATGTATTCTTCCAGGGCATTTCATTGCAATAATTGTTTTCAGGATATCTATCTAAAACACATTATTTGGATTTAAAAACAAATACTTATTTTCATCAAGAATATAACTATTGGGGCTCATCTTAATCGTCAATTTGGCCAATGTTACAAATCTTGATTTGAGGCTTCAAATTCAAAAATTGTGAACTTGAATTCACACATACTTGCGTAATTTCCGAGATTTTGATTAGTCGAGAGCCGTCACGTAGCTATGTATAAACAGCAATCATTCATAGCAAATCAGCGTGTCGGCTGTGAACGCGGGATGTAGCGCGCGCGTTTGATAACTTTTAGACAGGTAAACAAGCTGTGGGTGTTAATTAATAATTTTACAACCACGACGGAAAAGACTGTTTTATGGCTAATTTTTGCCCGGATTTTGACATTTTAAACATGAAAAAGGTATGTGTGAACAGGGTTCATTAATATTTTTTTGATTTTGCCCTCGGGCAGGATGGCGAGCATCGCTTCGTGAGGCTGAGCGCCATCCTGCCCTCGGGCAAAATCAAGCAATGTACACACGGAAAATATGAATGAACCCTTAAATTGTATTTCCTCAGTATAACCGTTCATGAGCCATTCATTTGTTTTTGGATTCCACTATACAATATAATGATGACATATATTTTTAAAGCATTTTAATAAAGTAATTCACAAATGTTTGGTCTATGGTGTGATACATATTGGTGCGGTAATTGTATTTTAAATGCCAAAAAATGTAAACAATAAAAAACATGAGGTAGCAACTGACGTCAAATTAGTACTTTTTAAAAACAAAGTATGTGAATTCCAATGTGCAATCATGTATTAAATAAGTTTGCAAATTAAAGAAAGCCATATTGTGGTAAAAATCTTTAGAAAGTTACAATTATAGTTTAATGCTTAAACGTGAATATTTTGTTTAAAATTCATTCTGAAGAAACTACGATTTATTGATGGAACCTACAGTGTTTAACATCTGCATTAACAAAACATATATGTGTGATGCTTTGGCAAAATGAGCGGAAAGTTGAGATTTTCAAAATTGAGTTGTTTATGATATATTTTAATTCTCTATAATCTCAGCTTTCGAATGATATATAATATGTCATACTTTCTTTCTACATTCTTCATTTAGAGATCGAAATACAAGACAGTCCACTCAAAATCTGGCAGTAAAATATTATTGCAAATCAATTTTAAAATTAGGGCCAAATTATAGTCCTTTTTGCGCTACCAAATATTTTGTGTAACAAGACTTTGTTATCTTATAATCTAGTAATATAATTTAAATGCATCTACTAATCAATAACGGATATTTGGTGCTATAAATACCCAAACATTTTCACCAAACAAATTTGGTGAAAATGTTTGGTGATCATGGTGATTTGCAACACCAATTATCCGTTATTGATTAGAAGATGCATTGAAATTATATGACTAGATTATAAGATAACAAAGACTTGTTACACAAAATATTTGGTAGCTCAAAAAGGACTATAATTTGGCCCTTACTGATTACAATAGTGTATAATAGCAAAATGTGATCAATTACCCGTGAATAATTGCACTCTATGGCATAATTGAGATATAGTTTCACACTTATGTATTAATGTGTTTTATGTCAAAAAACGAAATTTGATCTTTTCACCATATTTTTACTTTAGCAGCCATTTATTCAAAATCTGCAATCACAACTTTCCGCTCATTTTGCCAGAGCACCAGTCATATTGTAAAAAGAAAAGCTTACAAGGGAGAAAAATGTACCACATGAATATTCTCAAGAGCCTTTGCATTAAACAGGCATGATAATGAATGAATACCTGAGTAATTTTTGTAGGCATCTTTCTTCCTTATCCTCACTGGAGATACTGACATTTTATTTCTCCATGCCTGTCGCAAAAACGTAGCGTTATCTTGAAAACCTTCTACTTCACCACTACATTTATGTTAATCAAGAATCAGGCAGCTTATTTCCCAGATAGGCTTCGCTTTTGTGTGATTTGGGCCCAAAATTATGCTCCTTAAGCAGCTGCTTAAACATGCTCCCGGAGCATGTATTAGATACTAGCTGCTCCAGGAGCATAATTTCAGGCCCAAATCTCACAAAAGCATAGGCTTCAGACACCAAGAGGGAAATTGCAATATAGATTAAATAAACAAATTTAAACAAAATATCATTTTTGACACAAATGAATATCTTGCGGATATAGAACAATTTTATATTTTGGATCCATTATTTCAGCATCTGTAAAGGTGTTATCAAGCCACGTCTCAGCAACAGCCAAAACATCAGGATTCTCTGTGTCAATATTACTGACAATTTACTATTATACTAATGAGTGCAGAAATGCACAGCTTCAGGTGATCTACATTTAAAGGAGCATGGTCCAATTGCTTCAACTTTTTAAGATTTTAGTACCAAAATATTGCTCATATTTTTCTCATAACCCATGTGAAATTTCACGGCTGAGTTATGTTCCGTTTTGGAGATACATATGAAAATGTGTCTAATTATTGTAACCATAATTAATTTTACACAGTGACGTATAGGCGACTCCAAAATATAAAATTGCCCATAAAAAGAGAACGGTGTGACCGATTCAGTTGAAAATTTAAATTTAGACCTCTTCCATGGTCGTCTTTCATATGACATTGAAAACTTCTTTTGAAAAATTGGACCAAGTCCTTTAACAGAAAGCCAACAAGCTCCAAACCATTGCAATACTAACCTGCTTTATGTCTAGACATGTTTGTCTGTAGTCTTTATGTAGTAATATTTCCATGAATAGCAAATCAGATAATTCAAAAAACTGATGCTGTTTCATACCTTACAGGCTCTACTCACTAATTTCAAACACTTGGCTATTTTTCTAGCATCTATCATCGATGGCTTTAGCATCTTCAAACTTCACCAATTTGCTTCCCATTTATTTGACTGATCATCTTGCAAACAACCAAAAATACTATGCCACGTTTAGCTGAAAAATTACCAGTGTTATTTTTGATTTCAGGGCTTCCAATCTTGGCCAATTATAAAGTATGAGAGTGTGAATTCACATTTTTTGTTGACTTGTCAGTTCCTCCCTCCCGTCTCCCCGAACCTCCCACCAACCATACAAATGTTGCAATGAACACATGCCCGCAAGTTCTTCAAGTAATATCTCTTCAAAAAGTAAAGCAAAAGTGCAAGGCTTGTATACATTGTATCTAGTGCCTGTCTCTTTCCCCCCAAGCAAATATTTTTAACTGAAATCAATTAAGGAGAGACATGTAAACAAGTTGGCAAAGTGGTTCCAATATCTGAAGTCCAAAAGAACTTATTTTGTTTCTACTGTATACGATATCCATATTTAGATATTTATCTTAAAAAACATCAAAATGCAATATTTATAAAAAATAGTGAGAGAGAATGGAAATGGCATTTTTTATATTAACGTAGGCTCTTAACATAGTTGGCCTTCAAACAAAACAAGCACCAAACATTTGGTTGTGACATCACCAAATATTTACCATCAAATTTAAAGTATGAACCGGTAACAAACATTTGGTACAATGTATATTGGCAATTCTTACTTACTTACTTACTTACTTACTTACTTACTTACTTACTTACTTACTTACTTACTTACTTACTTACTTACTTACTTACTTACTTACTTAC